>PVHY01013079.1:0-42424 GCA_004024945.1 Uropsilus gracilis | reverse complement strand
TGGAAGGCGGGGAAATCAGGGTATATAAAGGGTGTGCAAACAAAGAGAAGGATGGGATTCAGGATTCGATTGGATTGGGATTCCAATATGGAGAGGAGATGGGAATCAGCCATCTTGTAAGGATGTGAGCCATGTGAGCTTGGCCAGGTGGCCACCGAGGGCCTGCAACCCTCGGCTGGCCCAGGCTGGCAGCATGTGTACTGAATGCAGTTAAGGAGTTTGCAGATTTGAACTCCGTGTTGGAGTTTGTTTTGCTGAGTTTAACTTGTGTCTGCGAGAGGCTGTGCAAAAGTTAGGCCTGAGAAGAAAGTGAACTTTGCTGGTTCGGCACCATGGAGTTCCTGCTACCTGAAGGTGACGAGGAGAAGACAGCGTGGAAGACAAGGAGGAGCAGTCAAAGGAACATGTCTTCAAACATCTGGAGATGGACTGTCTGGACATTGGTGAGATGATCAGGACTGAGAGACTGAGGATATTTGGGGCAATCTGGGAAAGGACTTTGGACAATACTGAGAAAGGTTTTGGACAATGTTAAAGTATTCTGAGTCTTACATGTTTCTTTTGTAGTTATTAGGATAATTAGAAATCACTTTGTTAGAAATAAATTAGTCTGCACTGCACTGATAGTCTTGCATTGGTTTGGTATTTTGGTTGAGAAGGCTGGGGAGGGTGGTAAGAACCCACGAGTGGAAAGTTTAGACTGTTTTAAAGTTTTTCTTTTCTGCAGTTTTTGGAGCTGAAAGCAGAGAGCAGTTGGCTGGCTTTTGCATATCAATGGTAAAGGTGATCAGTGAAAATGCTAATGAAGAGTGTGTAGCCTGCTTTGGAGAGAGAAGCAAGCAGATAGCTGTATCCAGTTAAAGTTAAAGTCAGAAAGTCTTCATTATACCCTGTCACTACCTGCTAGTTAATTTCCCCATCATTTTGTCAACCTAACTCATTTCATCTTCCCAATAACCCTTGCATTATCCATCTCACTTTACATATGAGGGGTCTGGGTGTAGTAGTTACCTAGTACTGTGGAGCAAATTGCCATTTAGAAGAAGAAACATTCTTTGTCAAGCCATTTAGAAGAAGAAACATTCTTTGTCTCAGATCATTTCTTTGAGTCAGGAATCTGGTGCAGCTTAACTTGGTGGTCCTAGCTCAAGATGTGTTTTTCACAGGTTGTGGGCAAGCTGGGGCTGCAGTCTCATCTGAAGTCTCTATGAGAAGATTTACCTATTTTTCTGTTTCTTTTTAAAACTATGGTAAAGACACTTAACAGTAAAAACTATAGGCGAGGGCGAGGGCAGACAGTTTCAGCTCAGATCGGAAACATTCATATCTTTGTGCTCTCTCTTTCTCTCCCACTCCCTCCCTCCCTCTCTCTCTCTCCCTCTCCCCTATCTCTTCCTTTTCCTATCTCCTTTCTTTCCTGATTTTCTTTCTAAAATTGTGATGGGAACACTTACTATCAGATGGGATCTTAACAAAATTTTATGCAAACAAAGCAGTATTAGCCATACACAATGTTGCATGGTAGGTTGTGAGCATATTCATCTGCAGAACTGAAATTTTATACCTCCTGACAGCAGCTCCTGAAGAGAGAGGATTTGTTAGGGAGCACCCCCCTACCACCACCACCCCCCTCTTCCCCCCTCATGTCTCCTGATTAAGATTGCAGATTTTAAGGAAGGTATGCTAAAATGTGAGAATGACCTTACTTGGAATTTCCCTTCAAGGAGATGCAGGGGGGAGGAAGTGAAACAGTTTTTTTTCTTTGTGATATAATGATTCAGGAGCTGTTCCTGGAGGGTGGTAAAACAGAATATATAAACAGGTTTGAAACAAAGGGAGAAAAAAAAAAGAACATAAAGGAAAAGAAGGAAGATGGGAATGGAGATTGAGATTCAGGTTTGGTTTCAGTCATTTTTGTAAGATGGAGATGTGAACCATGTGAGCTTGGCCATGTGTGGCCAAGGCCTGGGGCTGCCCCTGACTGGCCCAGGCTAGCCACATGTGTGCTAAAGGCAGTTAAGAAATTTGCAGACTTGAACTCCGTGTTGGAGTTTGTTTTGCTGAGTTTGACTTGTGTCTGGAAGAGGCCATGCAAAAGTTAGGTCTGGAAAGAAAGTGAACTTTGCTGAGACCGGTACCATGAAGTTTCTACCTAGACGACAAGAAGAGGATGGCATGGAGGAGCTGGAGCACGCCAAAGGAGCGCGCCAAGAGAAGATGTCTTTAAATACGCGGAGATGAACTCTAACTGGCTGATTTTGGTGAGATGATCAGGACTGAGAGACTGAGGATTTTTGGGCAATCTGGGAAAGGACTGTGGACAATGTTGAGAAAGGTTTTGGACAATATTAAAATAATTGAGAAGGCTGGGGATGGTGGAAAGAATCCACGAGTTTAAAAGAGGGTAAGTTGAGGCAAACTAGTGTAAAGTTTAAACTGTGTTTCTAAGTTTTTCTTTTTAGGTCTGAAAGAGGGAAAGAAAGCAGAGAGAAGCTGGTAGCTGGCTTTTGCATATCAATGGTAAAGGTGAACAGCGGAAATGCTAATGAATAGTTTGTAGCCTGCTTCCTAGAGAGAGAAACTGGCATAGGTGTGTCCAGCTAATGTAAATTGCTTGGAGCCTGCTTCAGAGAGAGAAGCAGGCCTGTATGTGTTAAAGTCAAGGCAAAAAGTATTTTCCTTGTCGCCCTGTTTCAGATTCACTTGTGAACTCGCTTGTGTGGCCGTTGGCATGCCCCAGTTTGTCCACTGGGTGTTAGCTGACATCTGTCCCTCATAGGATGTACTTTTCAACAAGCTGCTTGAGTGCCCTAAGACAAAGCAGGTGATTTCTCACATTCACTCGAGACAGAAGCCACCATCTTTTTATGACCTAATCTTGTGGGGCTCCCTCTCATCACTTCTGACACCCAGTGAATTCTAAGGATCCTGTTTATTAGAAGGGAGTTGGTAAGTGCAGTATATACTCAGGGCGAGATTATATAAAGGTGCCACTACAAGGAAGTCAGGGTGATCAAGCACCATCTTAGGGGGGAACACCTGAGAGGCTGCTACACCTTTGGGGTGCAGTGCAGAAGAATTCCATCACTCGCCTCGCTGAGAAGTTGCAGAGCTGGGATTTGAATCCAGGCAATCCGTGCAAACACGCATGTGCTTTGCCTCTACCCTGGAGGGCATCATCTCAGTGATCTTTTGTAACATGCTTGTACATGCAGAGAATATTCCTGAAGAAAACACGAATATCAACTAAGAACCTCCATACTCAGTATGGCAGCCTTTGGTTTCTCCTTATCAATCCTTTCAATCTCCTATCAATCCTTTTTGAGACTATCTGCATATTCATGTTTTTGTGTAGATTTACCAAGAGCAAGCATACTTTTCAAGTCAATTTTTTGGGGGGTCAAACCCCCCCCCTTAAGCACAGGAGAATGAAAAGTTATATTTTATTGAAAATGTAAAATAAAAATGGAACCAAAAAAATGTAAAACATACGTTTCCAGGGAAGAATTAGCCAGTAAAATCACAGGACCACGGAGAAAAGAGTTTGAGTAGAAGAATGGTACAAAAACACATCCTTCTGGGAGCTTTCCAAATCTTGAGAGGATTTGCCCTCAGTGGGTATTAAAACTTTTTTTCTTTCTCTCGGACAGGCTCTTTCCTAATTGACTGTTTTTCTTTAACTAATAACTGTTAATTAACCAGCACTATTAGAAGTTTAAAGGCCACTGGTCTACAATTTTAAGAACCACTTACTTAGCACTGATCTGAGTGTGAGAGTAGCACAAAGGACAATATCCATGATGATGGGGTTGCTGAATAGTGGATTTTGTGTGGAAAGCACCTGTGTGCCCTCAAGATCTTTTTTTTTTTTTCCTCATGGCTTCCTCGCCATCCGCTGCCACATTTTTCGGCGACACCGAATCATTTCCATAGCAAACTGTTGTGACCTCGGGCAGCCTTGGAAGGGGCAGGCTGAATACACGTCAAACACATTTTTTTAATCCCATTTTTTCAGCCAAATGTATTAACCACTTCTAGGCAACCAGGCAGTGGGGGATTAGAATGGTCCTGCCTACATTTTCTGTTGCCTGCAAATGAAAGGAAGAGGAAAGGCGAGAGGGAAAAGAGAAAAAGGAGAATTTTAGCGAAATGAAAGCGAGGAAGGAGAAGGAAAGGCTTGTGTCGTTGTTTTTGTTAAAGCAGGAAGAGAGGGTTCAGCGACAGAAACTGGCAGGCCCCGCGCTGGTCACTTTGCAAGAATGAGGTTCAGAGTGTTTGATTCCAAGCTTCATGGCAACCCCGCCAGTCCTAATGGTCGGGAGCTGCCTGGTCCAGAGCCACACATGGAATACAGTGGATTCAGGGGTTCTCAAGCCCTACCCTACGTTGAGCACCCACCCCCCCCCCCCACAGCCCAACCAGTGCCAGCTCAGCCATATCTGTATTAAGGCACATCCCGTTATGGGGGGGGGTGTCATCTGGTGAACTTTACCACTTCCATTTAATTGGAGAAAGTCCCAACAACCCAAATGCCCCCAAACCGATGAATGGCTGAAAAAAACATGGTACATGTACACGATGGAATACTACGCATCCACCAAGGAGGACAAACCTATGTCATTTGCAGCAACATGGATGGAGCTGAAAGGACTCATTTTAGCAGAAATAAACCAGAAAGAAAAAAGAGAAATACAGGATGGTCTCACTTATATGAAGGCTATAGGGAAAAACAAACGAATAAGAATAATTAGAAACAACCAACGGGGCTGAACAATGGAGTGAGAGAGGAGGAGGGGGATAAGAAGGTGGGGGAGGCGGAGGGCACAAAAGAATAGGATGGTTAACAGGTGTTAGGGAGGTGGGAAAACCCGGGGGTACACAATAATGTAATATATATATAAATATACAAAATTAAAATTAAAAAAACAATTAAAAATAGAAAAAATAAAGAAAAAGAAAACGTGATTAGTATAAGATCATATATTTTCACTCTGTTCTCATTCTCACTCTCACTGTCTCACTCTCACTTTCACTCTATCTCAAACGTCAAACTCTATCTCCTTGTCTGGACAGCAATGTTTTAAATCTTCCTTAGGCTCGTATAGGGACATTGTGTCCAAGAAGTATCGTAATCTTTTCATCTTCATTTTGACTCTATTTCCCTTATTGTTGATGAACTATTTTTCAGGAAAAAAAAATTTTTTTTTAAATTATTGGAGAAAGTCCCAACCAGGAACAAGAATATGGACTCACATAAACTGCGCGGATGGGTTTGTGGAAGCTGGCGCGTGGGCCTGGTGTTCCTTACCCGGCCTTCTCTCACGCGGATCCCTGCTTGCGTCTTCGCCTTTTTCCAGACTACCATGTTTCCAGAATGTTCACTTCTTCTAAGAGACGTCCACCCTGCAGTGGCAAAGTGGGAAAACATGAGTTTCTTCCCTCCACCATGGTGCATTTAATGGTTCGATTCAGGGACTTTGAACACAGGTACTGGGTCTCACACACAGATGGAAGAAGATACTTCCTTAATCGTTGAAGTTATGATGGATTCTGGTTTATTTGAAACTTACAGCTTATGAAATGGGCAAGTAGAGGGGAAGGAAGCTGCTCTTTCAATTATTATGCTAATAGGGGGATAAGCAATAAAGATATTAACCAATATGAAGGTGAAACTCAGTCTTGAAAAATGTTCATCCAGAGCTTCTCTATCATTTTCCCTTTAAGGTGCATGCAGAAAATAATAATATCTATGGCTTTGCATAGCATTTCCTTATAAAATATTTTCCAAAATTTTAATAAACACGAATTTTTTGCATAAATTTAACTTTCATGCTAATAACCACCACAAAACGTCTGATTGAGAACTTTTGCTAATGGTTCCCTCAAATGCCTTTTTAATGCAATGCAATGATTTAAAGCATTTCCATCTCATTTTCCTCTTATTGAGCTATCACATGCATCAAACTAAAAATAAAAAACTACATGTGTATTACTTTTTACATATGTCTGGACCTTCATCACCTGCACCTAGATAAAGATGCAGATCCAGATTTTTATATTAAATACCACTACCCATTTCTCTGACTTCTATCACCACATTTATTTTATTCTTGAACTTCATATTGATGAAATTATACAGAACATTCTCTTTTGTGTCTAACTTCCTTTATATACTATTATTCTGTGAGGTTTATTCATATTGTTGCATGCTGTATTTCTTCATTCGTTACTTTAGTTGTTGAGTACTATTCTTATCTCTATTCTCTTGTTGACAGGCATTTGATTTGTTTCCAGTTTCCTCAAATTCTTGATAGACAGAATTGGCAAAGATGACTGCATGCACAAATGACTGATAAATGAACAACAAGCCATTTTGCACATGATCCCCAAATTACAGCAGGCTCAAGATGATATTTGACAGGTGATAGGAAATGAAAAATCTTTTTTTCAATAAGCCATTCACAAATATTGAGTGTAATTACATTGGAAGATTCTGGCTTCTCTTCCTTTTTGTTCATTGACAAATAGAAGCTTGAAAATGATGTGAATGGATTTCATATCCAGTTAAACATTTTCCTACCAGGCATTTCAAATCATCGCCATGCCTTCATTTTCAGGATGTGCTCATATTGTTTGAGTTGTCACCCAGCCGTTGGCATGTTCTCCACCAGAAGGGCGCACCAGCTGCATATTGACAGAAGAATCTGGTACATAAAGATGGGGGCTTGGGTAGCCCTGCAGCTGTCTCCAGCAGGAACCCTTACTGATTCCCTGTGCATTGTCACTCCCTCTTATAAGGACACCAGTCATCGAGTTTAGGGTCCACCCCTAGTCAGCATGACCTCACCTTAACTTATCTAATTACATCAACAGAGACTTTCTTTCCAAATGAGGTCATATTCTGAAATTCTAAATGGATGTGAATATTGGCGAGGATACTGTTCAGTCCAGTCCAGCATCTTTGCACACCGTGGAGTGAAACATTAGGTGGATGACAGAAGACAAGGAGGGAAGATTGCCTTTTTAGATGCAGCTCTGGTCCCAGTATAAAGACCAACCAAGTTGGAAGATTTGAGTGGGAGGTAGCATGGGTGGGGGGACTAGAAGGCTTAGAGATCAAGAGTCCCTGGAGGGAGAGGGAACTGACAGCTTATCCTATGTCAGAGGTTGGTAGACTTTTCCGGTAGAGGGCAGATAGCAATCAGTGTTGGCTCTGTGGTTTCATATGCTCTCTGTCCCAAGCAAACAGCTCTTCCGCTACAGCATAAAAGCAGCCAGAGACAACAGTGCATAATGGGTCTGGCTGTGTGCCAGTGAAACTTTATAAATGCATGTGGCATGGGCCAGATGAGGTGTGGAATGCTGATCCCTGTCCTGTATGTTTGAGCATATGGGGGTGGGGTGGGAAGTATTGGTAGGACGATGGCAAAACGTAATGGGGAAAAATATTAAATCATGTAGAAGGTCACCGGAGAGCAAAGCCACAGCAGGAAGTCAAAAGACAATGCTTAAAATTGGGTTTAATGCTGGAGGATGTAGTCAAAGTGTTGAGAATGGCTGGCTCTGTGGGAAGGATATTCCTGGTGGAAGCCAGAGGCCGAGATTCTAACTTTCCTATAAGCTTTCTGATCTTTTTGATACCTAAACAACGACACAGGAACGAAGTATATATGTCGCCTTAATAAAAAAATGTATAAACAAAAAACAAACACGAAAACAAAAACAAGAACAAACAAACAAAACCATCAAACCTCTCCACCATACAGAGACCCCAGAAGCAGCCACACGTTCATGGTCCGTGTGAGAGACGGAAGGTCCCACCAGGGGGCGCTGTGAGCAAAGTTATAGCTCTGCAGAAATAACTGGAAACCGCCCTCACTCGTCTACAGCGGGAGAGGCCAAGTTAGCAGCCTGGATCCAAATCTAGCTTCTGTCTGTATTGTCTTTGTGCATCTGTTTCTTGCTTTGTTACTTGATTTTTAATGAGGTTATAATTAACATGCATTCGCTTCAGACGGACAGCTTGATTCAATATTTATATGTATTGCACGATAGTTATAGTTACATTTTTTTTTTCTTGTGATAAGATTTTTAAGATCTTCTCTCTTAGCCTCCCCGGGAGGTAATAGCTGCCCCCCAACTGCTGCGCTATGAGGTGTAAATGCTGATCTGGAAGGAAGGGTTTGTGTGCGGTTTCTGATTTTTCTAACAGCCCCACGTGGAATCGGTTTCTTTACAGGGAAGGAGCCTCAGCCAGGCATGGTGGTGCACGCCTGTAATCCCAGCTACCTGGGAGGCTGAGGCTAGGGGTCACTTGAGTCTGCGGGTTAGGGACTACCCCGGGCAACATAGCAAGACTCTAAAAAAGACAAGAGTAGAACATAGAGAAGGAGTGTGAAGGGGTCGCTTCAAGCGCTCCAGGTCAGCATGAAAGCTGAGCTTCACACCCTCCTCTTTTTCCAGTGATGCAAGACGGTGTAGCTGTCGCTGCCACATTGGGAATCTTGTTCCCGGGAGTCACTTATCTTGTCCCTTCGGACCAATCTGCCCATTTTGCTCACTTGCCTCTGACGACCACAATTCTGTTCTCGGTGGCTATGAATTTGGTATTTCATGCAAGGGCCAGGCACGGTGGCTCGTGCCTGTAAGCTTCAGCCTAGGAAGCGGCCGGGGCTAGGGATCGCGGTTCGAGTCCCGCCTGGGGCCCGTAGCGAGACCTAGTTCCAAAAAAAAATAGCTGGGCGTGGTGGTGCGCACCTGTCATCCCAGCTACCAGGGAGGCTGAGGCTGGGGATCGCTTGAGTCTGTGGTACCCCGGGCAACGAGAGCCTGCGTTTCCGCGGGCAAAAATAGCGAGACTCAGTCTCAAAAAAAAAAAAAAAAATTCATGCAAAAGTGAAATCATGCAGGATCTGTCTTCCTCGTGCACTTAGCGTACTGCTTCGGAAGCTAAGTCATCCCGAACGGCAGGATCTACTTCCTGGGCTGAATAATAGGTCACACTTTCCTTATTCAGTGGCCCAACGACTGCCCCTGAGGCTGGGTCTCCCGTCTGGACTGTCGACTACACTTGACGGTCCATGCAGAATCTCTCCTGATCCTGTCTCCATCCCCCCAACAGCCACCCAGAGGCGGGTGCTGTTTCCTAGGGTTGTTCTATTTTTAGGTTCCTGAGGAGCCTCCACGCTGCTTCCCACAGAGCCGGCACCGCTGTACCCTCCCACCACCAGCGCGGGGCTCCCTTTCCTCCTTTCCAACGTGCTATTTCTTGTCTTCTGGATGACAGCCACACGACGGTGGGAGGTGACATCTGTGGAACAGCCTGGTGCAGATGAGAGGCGAAGCTCTGCCCTCCCCATCACCTGGACACTGGAACGTGGGCGGCGCAGGCCTGCATCCTCAGTGAGGGGGCTGCTGGGAAGGGGGTGGAGGAGCTGGGGGGCCATTTTTGAAGGGAGCCTCCAAAAAGAAGAGGATGGCGGTGGCGTGCACCTTTCATCCCAGCCTAGGAAGGGAGGCCGAGACTAGGAATTGCTTAAGTCCGTGGGTTCGAGACCCGCCTGGGGCAACGTAGCGAGAGTCTCAAAAGCAAACAAACAAACTAGAAGAGGGGTCTGTGCCCTGGTCTTTCTTGTCAGAGCTGCTGTGGACCTGGGTGGGGGGCTGTCCCCACCCTACCCGCAGGGCCAGCACCCTCAGCAGCAGCGGGCCTCGGCCACACCCTGCTGGCCTCTGTGACTGAAACTACTTCACAGCTCACGGGCTAACTGGGCCGTCTCCTTCCACCTCTCCCCTGCTCATTCTGAGCATAAATCGCTTTGGTTCCTTTGTGCTCCCCTGAACAAAAGGCCTTTTGCTTGCACTTATGGCCCTGGGGGGTCAGACCCAGTGAGAGAAGCCCTCACCCCAGGACAGTCTTCAGACCCTTCACCTGGTGACAACATCGCTGGTGGCTTTGGTTTGCGTTTCCTGCAAAGTCTTTTCACGGCCCCACTGGCCATCTGCATGTGTTTAGGGCACTTTCTGGTCAGTTCCTCAGCTCAGTTTTCTTTTTTTCTTTCTTTTTCTGAGACTCGGTCTCACTATGTTGCCCAGGTAGTCCCGATCCTGAGAACTTAGGCGACATCCTCAGCCTCAGCCTCCCAGTAGCTGGGATTACAGGCATCCACCACGGCACCCAGCTGCTTTTTTGAGACCAGGTCTCACTATGTTGCCTGGGGTAGTCTCGAACCTGCCAACTCAAGCGAACCCTGTCCTCTTGCCTCCCAGCGCTTGGGTTACAGGCTGTGCCACCCACCTGCTCATTTTTCAATTGTATCATTTCTTCTAAACCTTTCACAGCCACACACGCAGAGGAGCTGTTGCTCATCTCAGATCTGGAATCAGATCTGGAAGCAAACCCTCCCAGCACCCTGGGTCCTTCTGCATGAATATTTGCCACTTGTTCACCCGATTCTTGGACTCTCACTGTCCCCCTGAACAGATCTCTCCTCTGGTGCTCACCTTATGTCCCCAGCATCTAGCACAGCGCCCACCATAGTGGCTGTGGCTACATAAACATTTCAGGTCCGTGCAGGAGCTTGTAGGTGTGAAGGGAGGAAGGAGCTGTCCTTCCTGGAAGCAGTTTACTCCAGGGGTGGGGGTGGGGTAGGGCCAGCTAGTGATGTCATAAGAGGTAAGTGGGACAGAAGCTTCTAGAAGGTTGAACGAGGTAAATAGGCCTGCCGGGGAGGGAAACTGCTCGTCTTCCCACCTTCCATCACCACCATCATCCAGGTTAGAGGCGACAGTGACAAGACCCGGGAAGGAGCTGCACATGTTCAGTTTTCCAGGAGGGGGTTGCTTGTTTATCATCTTTGAGGAAGAACAAAAGGTCTTGAGCACCCCCATGTCTCAGCTTCCCAAGCCTCACTGTGATGGCCAGAACCACACCTCCTGGAGTTTAGCAGGTGCCAGTATATGGGAGGAGGGGCCTGGGGTTCTTTAGGATTCAGCCTCTGTCACTCAGCATCCCTTTCACCAAGAGCTGGGCTGACCACTGACACACATCATGGCCTTGAACTTGACCCTCAAGACCTCCTTCTATTGCATTTTCCTTTCGGTGGCTATTGTTGTGCAAGAAAGGTAGTGGTTTTTGAATGTTAATCATTAATCTAGTCACCTGATGGAACTATTCAGTGTTCAAGTCCCCAAATGCCTGATGAGTCTCTTATCTGCATGGGGACCCATAAAATGCATATGACTGATGGGACCCACCTTGAACCTGGGTCCCTCCAGCTCGTGGTTCCAGGTAGCCAGACCCATTCAGGTGATAGATGGGATTAGGAGGTTCTGCTGATGGAATTTGCTGGTGGAGCAAATGTGGAGGAGGGAGAGAAAAGGGGAGAGGGGCCAGGGAGAAAGGAGGGTAGATGGAGACAGATGGAAACAAGGAAGGAAGGAGGAAAGAGTGGAAAAATGAATGAATGGACGGAAGGAAAGTTGGATGGAGGGATGGACAAATGCAGGGAAAGAAGAAAAGGTAGCAAGTCAAAAGTAAATGAAGGTGCCCCAAGATTTTGGGCCAGACCTGGTTGCTCCAGCAAGACCTTAGGTCTCCTAGTTTTTCCACTAAGGGTGCTCTTGGCATATGCTTTTACACGCATGTTTATAGTTTTATGCAGATCAATTGCGTTCGCTTGCTTTGTTCTACTACTGATACTCTGTGTATATAAATGCCAGTGAGACTCACTCAAATTCTTTTTAAAACATGCCTTCCTAACTACCTGCTTTTACTGGAGTGCAAAGACCGTGTCTGCTAGTGGACCTCATGGCATCTCATTGACCGGAGTGTTTATTGTTAGGTGTTGGCCTGCTGTGTGCCAAATTCCAACAGAAACATTAGGCGTTGTGGAATATCACTGCCAACCTAGAACTTAGAGCATTTGCTTGCTTCTTCTATCATGTACGTTGCTCACTGGAAGGAACAAATTCAATTTTCCTGTATGATAACCACAGAAGCACTTTTAATCAATGTCAAGCTGCAATTTTGTTTCCCAGAGGAATAGTCAGCAGTGTCTGGAGACATCTTTGGTTGGAATCAACTTGAATTTGCGCTTTTAGTTACACATTTCAGAACTCTGATTAAGGAAATGTGGTTGGCCAATGTTTAAGTATGTGGGAACACGGATTTCTTGAATTCACAAAATTATTGAAGGTTCTTCTAGATATTTACATGACTGTATTAATCCGCTTAGCATTGCCGTAGCAGAATATGACACCAATGGTGACTTAACAAATTCACTTCTCAGTTCTGGAGGCTGGAAGTCCAGATTGTGGTTGTCAGCAGGGTTGGTCTCTGGTGAGGAGTCACTTCTTGCTGTGTCCTCATAGAGCAGAGGGAAAGCAGGCTGCGGGTTCTCTTCCTCCTCTTAGAAATTCACTCACCCTATTGAATTAGGGCCTCCATCTTTTGCCCTCAATCTCCCAAGAGATCCTGTTTCCAAATACTGTCATATTGCTTGTTAGGGCTTCAACATGTCAGTTGCGGGGAGCGAAGGCACAATTTAGTCCATGATGATGACTATTAATTAAGGTTATATTAATTTTTAGAAGGATTTTAATTAAGGATTAACCTATTGGAACTAAGTTAAGGGGCAGTGGTTATCCCTCACTGTACACAACGGCTTCAAGCAGTAACAAGTCCAGTTAATTAATGTGCAAACACTTGGAGAACTAAGAGTTGCATTTCCCCTGCGGCTGGGTTAGTGACCATTTGATATTACAGCTGGTTGGGAACAGATACCCTCCAAACGGGTTGCGTTTGTTTCTTTCACAGTATATGAGAATGTATGTTTTCCCACAACATCTGGGTTTTAACTTTCTTTATCTTTATGTGATGGGTGAAAACTGTATCCTAATATCTTCTACTGTATTTCTCTCATGATTGGGAATGGAGCATGTTTTCCTGTTTGTAAAAGTCATTTAAATTTTTGTCAGAGAACTGTCTATTCAAACTGTGCCCATTTTCCCATTGGGTCATTGGTCTTTTTATTGATTCATCAGAGTTCTTTACATATTAAGGAAGTCAGATCTTGTTCCACAAGATGGGTTTCCCATAATTCTTTGTAGTTGATTTTCTGATTTTGAGTGTCCTCTTCTATGTGGGAAATAATAATATTTACTCTGTTTTTGCTTTATTTCCTTTGTATTTTCTTGTTATACTATCTTTCAGGCATAAATAAATAAATAAATAAATAAATAAATAAATAAATAAATAAATAAATAAATAAATAAATAAATAAATAAATAAATAAATCCAGATGAGAACTCTCCCCTGAGAAGTTTCTTTATCTCGGGAGACTTTAAAATATTTTCTCACCACAGGAGAACATAAAGACCTGGCCCTCTATTTATCTATTCAAGAGACTCGGAAACTCACAGACCGAAAGACCCCTGCACTTTATGATCTAGCCTATACTCACTCTCCTCTGCTCCAAGGCCCAGGACAGGAATGAGTCACTGATCCCAGGATTCCAAGCAGACATGACCAATGCATGGGCGTTGACCTCAGCCCTGCAACATCTTGCCAAGCTGCTAAGTCCATGCTTTGTGCTTTGCAGCACTGTGAAGAATGCTCTCTGCAGATCTGGAAGGGCTGATCCCCAACAACTCAAGACGAGGAGGCTGAGCATCTTGAAGCAGATATGAGTGAAATAAAAGGTATGTCATGGAGAGAATAGTGCGCTGACTTGGCCAAGGTCTTTTTTTATGACCTGGACCAGATTGTCGCTGTTCAGTTATTTCTGAGTCAGGCTGAGGGGGGCTGAAGCCAAGGGTGGTGGGTGGAGGGGGGGGTGTTTCTCTAACTGGTAGGGAGTAGAGGTGGCACAGGCAGGTAGATGACAGGTCTTTTAACTCAGAACGGAACTCCATCAGGTATATGACGCTGGGCAAGTTGCTTGCTCTTTCAAAGACCTATTTGTAGCATTTGAAACATGTAGGAATGGATAACAGCACTGCCATTCTGGCACAGGGCACCGCCCTGAAATGGGCCCCCACCATTGTCCGGCCAGGAAAATGGGTGCCTGGTGTTGGTCTCAGCCCTTGACAGCGATGCTACCTGCTGTCAATCCTGGGACCCTCACCACACCATGGAGACTTTCCTGTAGACATTTCCCTTTCAAGCCAAAATGATGACTGCAGCATCTCTTGGCGTCCTTATTCTGATGACAAGATTCCCTTCAGTAGCAACCACCTGGTACTTAGAAGAGAGTTTTTTTTTTTTTTTTTTTTTGAATGTATAAGATCTGGAAAGAACAGAGCAGAGCACACCTGGGCTACAGTGGGGGTAATGAGGTCATGGTGGGGAGACACAGAGACGGAGACAGAAACCGGGGTTCTGTTTTTATTAGGACTGAGGATGCAGGGATTGGGATTTGTGGACTCATGGTGAATTTAAGTCTTAAGAATGGGAATTTAGGATGTGAGGGCGATCTGGCTGCGACATCTGTCACCCCATTGATCGCCAGGGTTGATTCGGCTGATCTGGCTGGCTAGGCGGGTGTCCCCTTCCTCCCTCACTGCTCCATGTGCGTCCCTCCCGAAGCTGCGTGCTCGGTCGAAGAGGACGGCCTTCCCCGAATAGAGACGGACCGTTCTTCGTTCGGTCGAGGGTATACGAGTAGCTGCGTTCCCCTGCTAGAACCTCCAAACAAGCTCTCAAGAATGGGAATTTAAAGCATGAGAGAAAGGGGGGGGGGAGAGAAAAAGAAAGGAAAAAGGAAGAAACATAGTCACTCCCAAGGGATCAATTATCTAAATCCCCTGGGATCCGCAGCCCCTCCCTCCGGCAGGTGGCTGGGGGGTTTGAGCAGTCCTCTCTGAAGTGGATACTTGAGCATCAAAGCTTAGCTCAAGAACCTGAATGACAAAGAGGAAGGTCAATTATGACACTTGGAAGAACGGCACACCTGCTTTAAATCTTCCTCGTGGGAACGCAGTTCCCATTAGTCACGTCTCACATGTCATTGGTCAAAGCACATGTCGGCTATTGCGTGTCAATTTCCCCCTTTGAAAAAGCCTTGTAGCTAGCATGGAGCTCTGGTCAGTGATGCTGCTGCTGAAGTTACAGTTGAAAGGGACAGACAGATGCAGCTTTGAAATGCATAAAAAAATCAGCTGGAGTGGAGAAAGATTAGACAGAGATGTGATCGAGTAAATACAGCAAAATGCTGGTTGTGGGATCTCGGTGGTAAGAGGGTATCTTCTGTACTGTCTGTTCAACTGTTTGATGTTTGAAATTTTTCATAATAAATTGTTGAGGGAGGTAAGGTAAAAATGAGAAAGAGAAGCTGGAATAGGTGTTGATCCTATGGCTTCATCCAAACGAGAGCGCCTCAACCTTCACTGCTTTGGGTCCCAATAGCACCCCTCCCCTCAAGTTATGAAATGAATAAAAACATTCACCACCCAACCTTGGGGCTGTTTGCAGATACTCCTGGGCTGTGGACCGTTCAGCAGGATGGGGAAGTCCTTCTAAGGCTGTCAAAACACGGCCCAGGCCATGAGATCCCGCTGACAGTGCCTGAATTTGTTCAACAGTCGGTCAAACGATTTGGGTCTTACCCTGCTCTTGCATCAAAGAACAAAGGAAACTGGGATTTTCTGAGTTTCAACCAATACTATGAGGCTTGTCGGAAGGCTGCAAAAGCCTTGATTAAGGTAAATGAGTCCTCCCTCCCTCCCTCTCTTCCTTCCCCTCCCTCTTTCCTTCATCAATGATTACATTATTCAGTCTACATATGCATATGATGCACACACATGTAAGGGCCCACAAGATACAGAGGTTAATTGGTGAACATTTTCCCTCCAATCTTTAATCCCTCTCTCATGAAAAAAGTCACCCTTGCCAGGTTTATGTGTGTCCATTTGGGAAATCAATGTGCGCCTATGAGAGAATTTTGACATACGCATGTTTTCACACATGGGCTTGCATGTTTTCACACATGGGCTTGCATGTTTTCACACATGGGCTTGCATGTTTTCACACATGGGCTTGCATGTTTTCACACATGGGCTCGCCTACGGGACCACGGTCCTGCCTCTGGCTTTCCCCCTGAGCACAGTCTCTTGGGGTGTCCGTTAGCCACTGTGTCTCATGCTTATCCCCACCCTCAATTTGGTGACTCAAAATGACCGACATTATTACTTCATGGTTTTTGTGGGTCATGACTCAGGGACCGTGTGTTTGAGTATTTCCGGTTCTGTGGTCTCTCACACGGTTAAACCAAGTTGTCTCTCTGGACTGCGGCCACGGAAGGATGGGCTGGACTGCAGGGCCTCCTTTGAGTGGGCGTCCATGGCTGGCTCTGACGGGAGACTTCAGCTCCTTGCCCCAATGACCTCTTTGCTTGTGGGGGCGCTGCTTGCGTGGTCTCACCATATGGCTGTGAGCATCTGCCGGGACAAGTGATGCAAGTGAGAGGAAGGGCTTTCAACATCTTATAAAATCTGGTCTCAGAAGCCGGGCACGGTGGCTTGTGCCTGTAAGCTTCAGCCTATGAAGCGGTCGGGGCCAGGGATCGTGGTTTGAGTCCCGCTCGGGGCAACACAGTGAGACCTAGTCCCAAAAAATAGCTGGGTGTGGTGGCACATGCCTGTCATCCCAGCTACCTGGGAAGCTGAGGCTGGGGATGGCTTGAGTCCGTGGTACCCCGGGCAACGTGAGTCTGCGGTTCCACGGGCAAAAATAGCGAGACCTGGTCTAAAAAAAAAAATTTGGTCTCAGAAGCCGGGCGTGGTGGCGCAGGCCTAGAGTCCAAGCGCTGGGAGGCAAGAGGCCAGGGATCGCTTGAGTCCGCGGGTTCAAGACTACCCTGGGCAACATAATGAGACCCGGTCTCGGAAAAGCAGCCAGGCGTGGTGGTGCAAGGATATCTGAGCTCTTGGCAGCAAGAACTCAGACATTTGTAGGAGCCCGTTCCTACACAACAGCGTCTCTGTAACCAAAGGTGGAACTAATGCCAGTGCCTGTTGATGGGCTAAGGATAAACACAGTGTGGTCCATTGGGACGATGGAGTATTATTCAGCCCTAAAGGAAGGAAATTCTCATACAAGCTACAACATAGGTGATCCCGGGTGGCATGAGCCTGTAATCCAAACACTGGGAGGCAAGAGACCTGGGATCGCTTGAGTTCCAGGTTCAAGACTACTTTGGGCAACGTAGTGAGACTTGGTCTCAAAAAAGCAGCCGAGGCTGAGGCTGGGGATCGCTTGAGTCTGCGGGGTTGGAACTACCCCGGGGCAATACAGCGAGACCTTGCCTCAAAAAAAAGGGGGGTTACAAATACTGTTGATTCCACTTGTATAGGCCCCTGGGAGGGGGTCACACCCATTGAGACAGGAATAGAGAGTATCAGGCGCTAAGGGAGGGGGATAGAGGTTCACGGGGACACTTCCATTTAGTAGACTTAGAAAGTTCTGGAGGATGGTGGGAAAGGTGGGAACAGTTGTCTAGACATGGATGCACTTAATGCCCCTGAGCTACACACTGAAAGATGGTTAAAACTGCACCTTTGTTCTATCTATTGTACTGTCCAGCGTTTACCACACTAAAAAGTAAATCAATGGACTGTTACATAGAGGCAAATAAACCAACCTCCCAATAATGCGAATGGTTTCCCACCCCAGATGTTAGGCTTTTCCCATAGCCTTCCTTGGGCTTTATTCCCTGCTCAGGCCCCAGCCAGAAACAAAATAGCTTGTGAGCTCCCCTTTTTAAATTTTTTTTGTTGATTGCACATTATCTCTCTCTTTCTATCTGTCTGTCTGTCTATCTATTGATACATGTAGATGCATGTATATAAATTACATCATTGTCTACCCTGAGGTTCTCCCATCACCCATCACCCATGAACCATCTTAATCTTTCATAACCTCCCCTCCCCCACCCTTTCCCAGCTCCCCCTCTCCTGCTCTATGCCTCAATTCTGTCGGCCATTTTATATTTTTCTTGTCCATTTGTTTGTGTTTTCCCTGTATCCCTCAAATAAGTGAGACCACCACCCTGTATTTCTCTTTTCCTTTCTGACTTATTTCCATTAACATGGTTCCTTCTAGCTCCATCCATGTTGCTGTGAATGACATGTTCTTTTTAATTGATGCATAATATTCCGTTGTTTCATAGACCACAGCTTTTCCAGCCACTCTTCAGTTTGGGGGCATTTGGGTTGTCCCGGAATCTTGGCGATTGTGAATAGTGCTGCAATAGACACCCGGGTACAGATGGCCTTTTCAGCTGATCTGTTTGTGCTCTGCCTTCCCAGCTGGGCTTGAGGCGCTTCCACGGAGTCGGGATCCTGGGCTTCAACTCCGGGGAGTGGTTCATCGCTTATCTGGCTGCCATCCTCGCAGGGTAAGGCCTGCTGGAGGGGGGGGAGAGTCGGTAGCCCAGGCTGGTTGGGGTGACTATTCCAGATGCAGCCCCAGGTCAGCGGACACACACACCAACCCATGTGACCAAGGACTAGCAGCTTAGGATGTGAGGACTCGCATCTCAAACACATCCGGTGCCTCTGGCACCCAGGAACAACAGACAAGCAGAGTTTAATTGGGCAAAAAAGCTTGAACTGAACAGGCACCAAGAGGGCCAGGCACGGTGGCGTGCACCTTTAATCCCAGCCTACGAAGTGAGGCCAAGACTGGGAATCACTTAAGTCTGCGGGTTTGAGACTCGCCTGGGGCAACATAACGAGACCTAGTCTCAACAAATAGCTGGGTGTGGTGGTGCACGCCTGTAATCCCATCTACCTGGGTGGCTGAGGCTGGGGATCACTTGAGTCCATGGTACCCCGGGCAATGTGAGCCTGCGGTTCCCCAGGCAGCATAGCGAGACCTAGTCTCAAAAAAGGTGATGGGTGGGTGTCCGGACCCCCCACTGTCAGTCACTAGCGGTGGGATCTGCACAAGTGAGTCACCGCCCTGCGCCTCATGTCCACCATCTTTTTTTTTTTTTTTGGAGACTAGGTCTCGCTATTTTTGCCCATGGAACTGCAGGCTCTCATTGCCCGGGGTACCACAGACTTAAGCCATCCCCACCCTCAGCTTCCCAAGTAGCTGGGATTACAGGCGTGCGCCACCACACCCAGCTATTTTTTTGCAACTAGGTCTCGCTACGGGCCCCAGGCGGGATTTAAACTGCGATCCCTAGCTCCGGTCGCTTCATAGGCTGAAGCTTACAGGCACGAGCCACCGTGCCCGGCAATGTCCACCATCTTTAAACAGGGTCACCTAAGGGTTCCATGACTCAGTGTCTGATGGCCTCATGCAGTGACCTCATGCTCCCACCACTCCTCTTTGCTGCTGTCATTGCTGAGCTGTGGCGGGAGGGAGTGGCCACCGAGGCTCTCCTGCAAACCACCCCTCCCCCACCTTCTGGACTAAGCTGAAAGTGCATGTTTCCTTTTCCCAGGGGAATTAGTGTCGGTATTTACGCCACCAGCTCTGCGGATGCATGTGAATACGCCATTACTCATGCCAAGGTGGACATCCTGCTGGTTGAAAATGACCTTCAGTTAAAGAAGGTCCTTTCGGTAAGTCCCTACCCAGGGTCCCCGACAGTGACCCAGGGGGACCTCAGGGTTCTGACCAGGTGTCTTTGTGCTCCCAGATAGACGCTAGCGATAAGCTGGGTGACCGGGCTTGCCTAGGCACAGGGTAAGAGCCCTCGGTGAGGTGGTGGCAGAGCTGAGACACCAGGCTCGCCTCCTCCTTCTGCTTAAACTCAGTGGCAGCCAGGTGGGGTGGTGTGTGCCTGTAATTCCAGTGCTTGGAGGCAAGAGGCAAGGAATCGCTTGAGTTCGAGGGTTCGACTACCCGGGGCAACACAGAAAGACCTGGTCTTGAAAAAGCAGCTAGATGTGGTGGCGGGCGCCTGTAATCCCAGCTACCTGGAGGGTGAGGCTGGGGATCATTTGAGTCTGTGGGATCAGGACTACCCCAGGCAACATAGCGAGAACTGGTTTCGAAAAAGCAGCTGGACGTGGTGGTGGGTGCCTGTAATCCCAGCTACCTGGGAGGCTGAGGCTGGGGATCGTTTGAGTCCACGAGATCGTGGGACTATCCTGGGCAACATTGTGAGACCTGGTCTCGAAAAAACAAAAACAAAAACTCAGTGGCAGCACAGTAAGATCAAAATCCCTGGTGGAAAAACAAGTGACCCCACACCAGGAGCAAGATCTGAAGGAGGGGACAGGAGAGGCTTTGCCTGTGTGTGCAGCAATGCTAGCACCGTAGAAGCCCCGAGAGGGAGGGCACCGCTGCACAGAAGCCTGCAGCAGATGCTCTGGAGACTCCGCTCTGAGCTGGCATCCAAGACAGAGCGTGCATTGCAGGAGAACTAGGAGCAGGGGCGCAAGGTGAGGCTTGCTGGCTTGACCAGAAAGCTCCCGATACCGAATTGCGGATACCGAATTGCAGAAGCCTGACCCAGTGGGAGAACCAGGTTCAAAACATCACGCCTGACCCAGGGCTGAATCGGAGAACTAAGGAACATGCTCATTAATTAGAGATTGAACGCCTGCTAGCCACAGGTGATGTACCTCAGGAAAAGGTTCAGCTCTGAGAAAGAAGAGACCATTGCAGCCTGTGATCTTGTCTCAGTGTAATGTCACCAAGCCTCCTCGCTAGCTGCAGGGGCAGCTGTAAAGCACCCCAGTAGAGGCTCTTTGCTAGTTCTAGAATCTGCAGAGGCTCTTTGCTAGTTCTAGCAGTTACGCAGACACATCAGACAGGGCCAGGCATCAGTTATCAGACTCTCCTTTCTCCACTGTGCAGTCATAGCTGCTTATTGTAAATTCGGTGTTG
Organism: Uropsilus gracilis; assembly: GCA_004024945.1. Classification (NCBI taxonomy): domain Eukaryota; kingdom Metazoa; phylum Chordata; class Mammalia; order Eulipotyphla; family Talpidae; genus Uropsilus; species Uropsilus gracilis. The sequence continues at coordinate 21,579 of PVHY01013079.1, read as the reverse complement.
AGTGGACATGGGTTTATTTCTGGGCTTTTGACTCTAGCTCATTGATGTGTCTATCTCTTTTTGTGTCGGTACCGCACTGTTCTTTTTATCGTTGCTTTGTAATGAAGTCTGAAAATCAGAAGATGTGATACATCCATTTCTCTTATTTCCAGGCTGGCTTTGCTAATGACTCCACATATAAGTCAATGTTTTTGTTCTATTTATTTAAAAAAATGTTGTTGGCATTTTTATTGAGAATTACAGTAATTTTTTATATCAATTTAGATAAGCCTCTTGAATATCTGGTCTTTCCCAGATTAGGATGATTCTTGGCAATTATTTTTTTCAAATAAACTTTTTTTTTTCAAATAAACTTCTGAACTTTTCTCTGTTCTTTGTAGCTGTCCTGTGACATGGGGTCTTACTTTTCACTGAATTATCTTCCACTCACTATTTTTTCATTTTTTCTCTGTTGTTCCGCAATGTGGTCTCCAACATTGTGCTTTTGAGTATGACCATTTTAGGTTGCTAATTCTCTCCAGTGCTTGTGTTTGTCAATGTCCATTGGGAAGTGGGGCTGAGATGTCTTTACTGACAGTGAAATTGGACTCCTCTTACTTCTCTCCTTCTGAAGTATCTGTATGGAGGTTGGAGCAAATTTTCTGATTATGTGTGTTTGAATGAGCTGCCTTTCCTGAACCACTTTTGGCAGGAGGAGTATAAGGGAAGGGGAGTCAGGGAGGTGAGTCGGGGGGGGGGGTCACATTCACCACTCAGTCCCAGCGACCTGTGGCTTTAACACGGATTTCATTTATTTCCAGCTTAAGCATTTTTCTGTTCCTTGAGGTTTCTGGAGTCAAGGTGTTTTGTTAGTGAGGAAGCCTCTGAGCTCTGCTGGTCACGTGCTGGCCACGTGCTTTCCGACGTTTTAGCCTCTCCTAATATAGGACACGTTTTCCGGCTACAACAAAATCTCTTAGACTTGGGGAGACACGACACTTAGGGCTTTCCTGCCTCGTGTGAGCTGATTCGGGATAGGCTTCTGCCTCTAGCCTTGAACTTGGAAACTGTTTTCCTAAAAGACACTTCTTGCCAGGCATGGTGGCAGGTTCCTGTAAAGCGACAGACTATGGAGTTGCGGCTGGGACTGGGGCTCACGGTTCGAGACCCGCCCAGGGCAACAAAGTGAGATCTAGTCTCAAAAAAAAAAAAAAAAAAAAATAGCTGGACGTGGTGGCGGATGCCTGTAATCCCAGCTACCTGCGAGGCTGAGGCTGGGGATGGCATGAGTCTGTGGTACCCCGGGCAACGTGAGCCTGCGGTTCTATGGGCAAAAACAGCGAGACCTGGTCTCAAAAAAAAAGAAAAAAAAGACACTTCTGGGCTCCCAGCCACTCCTGCCACGCCTGCCCATGTTCTATTCGCGCAGGACATGTGACGGGGTGGGTGAGGAGCGGGGTCCCTCTCATCTGGCCAGGAACATATACTTAAGGTTTGGGTTTTTCCGCCATTAGTACACGCGGCCGTCACCCCACCTCCCCCCGCCCCCACTCACTGGTGCTGGTCTCCTTCCGGTGTATCCAGCCCCACAGGCCTCAGTGGAGCCAGATCTGGATTATTCTGTCCCTTCCCTTCCCTGAAGGTGCAGTTCCCCGGGCACACGCTGCTCGGGCTGCTTTGAATGCCGGGTCCAAAGCGGCTGCGGTCGCGTTCCCCGGTGCTCAGCTCCGCGTGGAGAGCCTGACTTGGGGCGACGTTCGTCGCTCCCCACCCTCCTCCTCCCCGCGCTCCCCTGCCTCCCGCAGATCGAACAGTCCTGACTCCTCACCTGCGCCTCCGAGTGCAGCGGCAGGCCCCGCCAGCCTCCCTGCCTCCTCCCAGCCCGTCCCCCCACCCCCAGCCCCCATCCCTAGCCAGCACCCGCTGCAGTTCTCAAACCGCGCGCGGCCTCGACTCTGCCGCCTCTTGGAAGTCTGTTTCCGCCGGGTTACCTCGCCGCGCGGCTGCCACCTGCGTTCTCCAAGCCCCGCCGAGAGCGCTCTCCAGCCCCGCCGAGACCCAGCCGCGCCCGCGGCCCGCGCTGGGGCCGCGGCGACCTGCACGGCGCTGGCGGGACGTGGCCCAGGAGCGAGCGTGCTCCTCCCTCGGCGAGCCCCGGTGTAAGAATCCGCAGGCCCGGAGGCTGAGAGCTCCGAAGCCGCCGGTCCCACCCACCTTCACGGGGTCTTGGGCGGCCCGGCTGCAAGGTTCGCTGGACCCGGCGGCTGCAAGACAAGCGCGCCCCGCCTGCAGCCCCTCCCCCCATGAGGGGCGAGTGGGGGGGGGCCGCGGTCTTCACCCGCCCTGGGCTGCGGGAGCGAACGAGGCTCGCCGAGAACCTTGGAGCCCTGAGGGCGGTGTGTCCCTCGCTCAAGGCCACTAGCAGGCGTTTTCAGTGGGCCGGGGGTGCTGTGGGCGGGCGTCTGGGACACGCATCCTGCTTCGGGGGCGCCCAGGGTTAGGCTGGGCTGCGCTGAGCACCACGCAAAACTTTCTTCCAGAACGTGCGGGGCAGGAGCCAGCCGCTGAAAGCCATCATCCAGTACAGGAAGCCGGTCCACGAAAGCAGCCTGCACGTGTACGCCGTAAGTGTGGGCGGGGCGTGAGCGAGGGGGCGGGGAGTGAGCGAGGAGGCGGGGCGTGAGCGAGGGGGCGGGGCCGTGGAAGGGAACAGGCCCGTCCCCCAGAGAGGGGGCAGGGTGGCCTGGGGAGGGGGTGGGGCAAGGGCGGTGGGTGGGGCTTGTCTAGGAAAGGGAGCCGGGCCTTTTGGATCTTCCCCCTTATTTTTAAAAAATTGATTGCATATATATATATATTTTTTTACAAGGTTGTATACCCCAAGGTTCTCCCACCACCTTCTCACCCGTGAACCATTATCTTAATCTCTTGTGCTCATCCTCTCCCCACTTAGCCCCTCTCCCTCTCTTGCTCTATGCTTCAGATCTGCGAAGTGTTAGCTTTAAATTTTACTTGTTCTTTTGTTTTTTTGCTGTCCCTATATCCCACATATAGGTGAGACCATCCAGTATTTCTTTCTGGCTTATTTCCATAGCATGATTCTTTCTAGGTTCATCCATGTTATCACAAATACACCAAATTTGTCTTTTTGGTTGCTGAGTAATATTCCATTGTGTACATATACCACAGCTTGGAAGATTTTTAAGATGACCTGGAAAGTATCTGTGCTGGTTATATATTTGCTGTGGAACAAATCACCCCCCAAAATTGATGTCATAATAACCGTTATTATTTTGAGAACATTAAGACGTTGAAAATTAGGGGTATTTTATGTATGTCCAAAAGGTCTTATAAACTTACTTTTTATTAAGACTATTCATAATCTTTAGTATGCACAAGGATGTATCAAGATGCACGTTTTCTAGAGGCCGGGCACGGTGGCTCGTGCTTGTAAGCTTCAGCCTATGAAGCGGCCGGGGCTAGGGATCGCGGTTCGAGTCCTGCCTGGGGCCCATAGCGAGACCTAGTTCCAAAAAATAGCTGGGCGTGGTGGCGTGCGCCTGTAATCCCAGCTACCTGGGAAGCTGAGGCTGGGGATTGCTTGAGTCTGTGGTACCCCGGGCAACAAGAGCCTGCGGTTCCATGGGCAAAAATAGCAAGACATAGTCTCAAAAAAAAAAATGCGCGTTTCTGAATGCCGATTGGAACCTGTCTTCTTTTGAAATGGTGGTATTTATTTCATCCAACGTGAATTTTTCCCCCTGCTAGCAACGTAAATGCCTTACAAAATATTCTGTCTCCGTCACCCTGGCTCTGTTTCATCGTCGTCGTTTCCTGTGTTTAATCTGGGCCAGAAGGGAAGGGGCTGCTGCTCAATCTGGCCCTCACCCTGCAGCTGGGGCTTCCCCGGGACCCCTTTCCGCGATCCAGGGGCCTCTGAACCGATGTGGGGGGCTCCCGATATTCACAGAGAATGGGGGGGAGCTGCTAGGGGCACGCTGTCTTGCCTATAAAGATTTGAGTTTCGAGGTCGCTGCTAAACTCGGCACCTCCGGCAACTGGGGGCACGGACTCCGCCTGTTGCTGCAGGAGAGCGATGCCTTGGAGTTGAAGTTGAGCTTTAAAAACACACTGCCTCGGGCGGGGTCTTTCATTGAGGGGGCCGGGGGTCGGGTGCGGAGACTGGGGGGAGCATGTTCACGTATGAACAACAGAGGTGCACTTAAGCCAAGGAAAGATTGGGGGGCTGGGGTTTAGGATTGCTGTTCTCAGAAGTCAGGCAGGCTGTGTGACAGGCTCCTGTTAAATGCCTGGAATGGGCCGGGCACGGTGGCACGCGCCTTTAATGGCAGCCTACGGAGCGAGGCCGGGACTAGGAATCGCTGGAGTCCGCGGGTTCGAGACCCGTCCGGGGCAACACAGCGAGACCTAGTCCCAAAAAATAGCTGGGATTGGTGGCGCACGCCTGTAATCCTAGCTACCTGGGAGGCTGAAGCTGGGGATTGCTTGAGTCTGTGGTTCCCCGGGCAACATGAGCCTGCGGTTCCACGAGACCTAGTCTCTAAATAAATAAATAAATAAATAAATAAATAAATAAATAAATAAATAAATAAATAAATAAATGCCTGGAATGGGACCCGCAACCCCATTATTCAAACCGGAACCTCGAAAAGGCGGTGGTGCTGGCTCTGCTTGTCCTCCGCGCCCGCGGGGGACGGCGGGGGGGGGGGGCGCGCTCGGGCCCAGGCTTCGCTCTCCGCCTGCCCAGCTCCCAGCGACGGAAACGGCTCCCGATAGAGACCCAGAGCAGATCTCGCGCTCCTCAGAAGTGAGGCTCGACCGTCAGCGCCGCCCCGCCACCCCCACCACCTCCCGCATCGCGCTTCGGCGCTTCGGGGTGGTGCGGGTGGAGACCCGCGGAACCGCTGGAGTCGAACCTGAAGGTGGGGTCTCGGCGCTAATACCCGGGAGCCCCTCGCGCCATTGGGACTGCAGGAGGCGACGCGCCTGGACCACCCCGAACGAACGCCGGCCGACGCGCCCCGAGTGCGCCGGCCGACGCGCCCCGAACGGCCCGGCCGACGCGCCCCGAGCGCCCGGCCGACGCGGAGCAGCTGCTGCGCGCAGACCCGTCGCGGGCGCCCGGGGTTGGCGCTGGAGGCGCGCGCGGCCCCGGCAGCCCCCGCGCGGGCGGGCGGGCGGGCGGCAGCTTTCTGCCCGAGGCGGGTGACGGGCTCCCGCCCAGGCCGGATGTGTTTCTTTTCTGATTTAAGGTAGAATTTAAAGCTCAAGTAAAGTTTTTTCTTCTTTCATGAAACTCTGAACCCACCTGCTTTGGAATGGCTTTGCGATGGTTCTCACCGAGGCTGTTGTGGAAAGGTGGCGTTTGCCTCAGTAAAATAGAAGCGCGAGCAGCTGATTAAGAGGTGTTTGCCGCTGGCTCTACCACCCTGACCTTCGGGCGGGGAAGTCGCCGTCGTGAGGGACCCGGCCTCTTCGCGGGGTGTGGAGAGTTGTTTTGGGCGGCCTGCCTGCAGGCGGAGCCCAGCTCCCCCGCCCCTCTCCCCGCGCCTCCCCCTTCCTCTCCCCTCGAGAAAAGACCGCAAAAGTCCTCAAGCATCGCCTAATGTCAGGGAGGGGGTGGGGGTGGCAAAGTCACCCCTGGTTGAGAATGATTTAGAGGGAACCGTTTTGTGACAGAATAGTACCCACTTCTCTGCAAGGGGTGCTCTGTGGTGGCGGAGGTGGGGGGGGGGGTCGCCTGACAGACGCAGTTAAATTGAGCAGATTCTGGCGCTTGGAATGGGGCTTGGGACCAAGGTTCCTCAGAGAGGACTGGACTAGGTCAGCTTGGGCCAGTCTTCGCCAATCCGATAAATATTTGTGACCCTGTGAGGACGAGATCTTGGACAAGCCATAACTCTGTCTGTCCGTCTGTCCGTCCGTCCGTCCATCCGTCCGTCCGTCCGTCCGTCCATCCGTCCATCCATCTGTGAGGCAAGTTGTGGCATCTCTCAAACAAAGGACAGGGACGCCCAAATGTTTGTGTATGCCAACTCACTGGCCACTTCTGAAGGACTTTGAGTGCCCTTTGTCTTGAAGACGGGGCATCACCCTCCTTCAGAGTTTGACTGAGGGCTCAGCAGTAGAAGTTTTGCAGCTCCAACTCCTTTCAAGGCACCAGGTTCAGTGGAAGTTAAGTACACACTTTCTGGAGTGGGATCATCCGGGTTCCTCTGGTTCCTGGCTGTGTCACTTTAGCACCTCAGCCTCACAGGGAGAGTCACATGTCTGTCATCTGGAAGGACGTCTTTGCTCATAAACGACAAATATCTGAGCTCAAATGATTTAAGAAAAAAAAGATAATTTGTTGCCTCCTGTAACCACAACCCAGGGCATGACTTCCAGGTGGAACTGGACCAGGGGCCAAGTTCATGTGACCAGGACTCCATTTTGCTCTCTTGGCTCCACTTCAGCCTTGCTTTTTTTTTCTTTTAATTTACATGAACTCTTCCCTTTATTTTTTTCTTTACTTATATATAAATGTCACATCTTTGTAATCCCAGGGAGCCTTGCTTTTTTCTTTTAGTTCTGAGCTGGCCCAGCATTTCTTGGGACCACAGCTTGCCCCACTCATGCCCTGATGCCTCATTCATCTCCCTGCACTTCCGGCAGATGCCCTGAGCCACCTTGGGTCACACACCCAGACATGTGGCCATGTCCCAGACAGCTGGAGTCCTCTGACTCAAACGCATCACCGTTGAACTCTGGAACTGGAGTCCACTCCATCAGTCTGTTCACTAAGAGGTTGGGCATGTAGAGAGGAGTCTGGGAGCGCAGAGAGCCAGCAACACCCAACTCCAGGTTCTAAGCACTTTACTTTTTTATATACATTTTCTTTTCTACATACAATCTCCGTCTTATTGGCATAGCTATGACCCATCATTTTCCCCCACCCCCCACCTCCGTCCGCTGGCTCCTACCTCCTTTCCCTGCAAGTCATTGATTGGTGTTTGGCGGTTCTCTTCCTTTTCCGCTGCAATGTCCTTTTCATGCTGCTTAGATTTCCAGGGGTGGCTTTATCACGCGTAACTAGTCCGAGCATGTCTGAAGACCTCTTATCATTGGGTTTGTGGAGCTGCTCTCCTCGCTTCTTAGTTGTAGCACTTCCTTTGTTGGAGGTGATTGTCTCCTTTTCTCCAGACCTGTGTGATAACACAGTTTCATGCCTCCTCATTCATGTTGGCTGTCTCCTCTGAGATAAGACTTGGAAGCAGCAAATGGTACAGATGTTGCTTCTAAGCACTTTCTTTGTTTGTTTGTTTGTTTGTTTGTTTATTTTTTTGAGACTAGGTCTGGCTATTTTTGCCTGTGGAACCACAGGCTCATGTTGCCCAGGGTACCACCGACTCAAGCAATCCCCAGCCTCAGCTTCCCAGGTAGCTGGGATTACAAGCACACCCAGCTATTTTTTTGGAACTATGTTGCCCCGAGCGGGACTCAAACAGCAATCCCTGGCCCCAGCCTTGGCTTCCTAGGCTGCCGCTTACAGGCATGAGCCACCATGTCCGGTCCACTTTTTTTTGTTGTTGTTTAATTTTCTTTCTTATTATTTTTAAAATTTCTTACAAGATCTATCATCGATTACTGGGTTGCCTTCCCCTCCCCCTGACAACCCCCCTGTTCACTCTGACTTCTTTCTCTCTGATGTTTGTTGATCTACGTTAAAGCCATTGGTCTTTTTTCTCTGTGGCAATGTCCTTTTGCTGGGTGAGGGACTGTGTTCCTGGGACACAGGAAATGTGCTGGTAGGTTTTTGTTCTTAACTTTGCTTTGGGCAGTCTGTCTGTGCTCATATGAGGTCACTCATTGTCCGTTGTTCTCTGTGCTGTTTTGCTGTCCTCTGGCTTAGGGGGGCTCATCCCCAGTCATTCCAGTCATTGTCAGTAAAGAAGTTACTCGCTGTGGAGGGGCATCTGTTGAAGTCCTTTGCAGGTCGTTTTCTCTCCCTTAGTTTGCCGCTTTGCTGTGAAGCAGATGCCTTGGCTCTGTGGCCTTTGTCTCCTAGGCATGGGGAGGGGTGTCTCAGTCTGGAGTTATGCCCCACCTGCTCCTGATGAGGCTGTAGGATTGATTCTGTGATAGGTCATCACCACGGTCCTTTCTCTGTCCATCATGCCTTGGCGTTCTCCATGTTTCTTCTCTTGCTCAAATGTGTGGGCAGGCTCTTTACCTAGTCCCTCACCTATTCTGTGTCAGTGTTTGTATTCTTTGTTTCTTCTTATTCCTCCAGGGGGCTAAGTGGAGTGAGAGTAAAGCAGGAGGGGTTTCTAGGCATCCTCCCTCCCCCCTCACTCCCTCCCATGCCCCTAGAACCCTGCCAGGGTCCAAGCATGGGGGGGGGTGCCACACCAGCCAACTATGCCACACCAAGGTGGATCCCTAGCTGTCCCCCCAGCCCCCAGACCAAAGGCAGAACCACCAGAATATGTACTGGGTGTGCTTCAGCCAGATGCCTTGGTTGGCTGGTGTGTGGGGGAGGGGGTTACCTCTTCTCCTGCTGGCCTCCTGCCTCAGGAGAGGCTGACGGGACACGACCTGAGTGGGCCAGGCCACTGCTGACACGTGGAGGGCCCCTCCTCTGCTTCCTCTGCCTGTCTTCCTTCCACAGTGGGACGACTTCATGGAGCTTGGCAACGGCGTGTCGGAGCTCCAGCTGGACGGCATGATGGACAGCCAGAAACCCAACCAGTGTGCCGTGCTCATCTACACGCCCGGCAGCGCAGGCCAGCCCAAGGGTGTGATGCTCAGCCACGACAACGTAAGCTGGCTTTCCGCTGGCGGGCCTGGTCCCCGGGGTCCCCAGGCTCTGGGAGGCCAATCTCTCAGACTGCATTTGGTTTAATTATCTGGGGCATATGGCACTTTGGACTTTATCAGGGGTCCCTCACCAGGGGCATCAGAGGGAGAAGTGTAGGGCAGGATTAAGATCAAAGGCTTTGGAACCAACTCAGGTCCAGATCCCAACTCTGTGATCTGAGCCAGAGTATCTCCAAGTCTCAGTTTCCTCATCTGTAAAATGGGCATGATAGACTCATCACTGTCATAGAGCTCATCTTGGAGATTGATCTTTGTAGAGAGTTAGAACTGCTTGGTAATAAAAATAAACACATCCAAGATCAGTAGATAGGTTCTGTGTTTTGGTTACTCAAGGGAAGCAGGATGCTTATGGGAAATGTCTGTATGTCTGGGAGGAGTTCCAGATGGATGGCAGTTTAGATCGCTGTTATATAAGAGGGACAGATGCTAGAAGATTCCATTCTAGCCCCAGAAAACACAGACTTAGCTATAGAGATGGAAAGCAGATGGGTGGTTGCCTAGGAAACAGCAAGAAACTCACTGTTCTGAATATTTCCTGTCTGCTGGTTCCACATTCATGGATTCAACCAATCAGATGCCACTTGGTTGAATCCCCAATTTGGAAGCCTTCTGTACCGAGGGCCAATTATAAACTGTAAGTGTATTTCCCACTGCTTGGGTGATCAGCCCCTGAACCCCCACGTTCAAGGCTCAGCTGCACTAGCTAACGCTGTATGCTCGACCAAGGGGCATGAGGAGACTTCTAGGGGTGCTGGAAGTGTTCTTGATGGTGATGAGGACTCAGGAGTGCAGACATGTGACTATGTCTCAAATTATGTACTGTCACTTGTCATTTCACGATGGGATACACGCTTGTGAAATGTCAGCATGTCCTTATACAAGCCTAGCCCACTCCACACCTGAGCTCGAAGGCACAGCCTATTGGAATCCTTGTCATCGATGTAGCATGTTACTGACCAAAGTATGGCTAAGAGGGCCATGACGAGCGTTTAAATATGTGTGGTTTACTGTATGTCAACCAGACCGCAATACAAATGTTTTAAAAAGGAGCAAGAAAGAAAAGAAGTGTTAGCTCACTTTTGCTGTGTACTTCTTATATGCCAGACTCTTCACATCCCAAGTGCTAAGAGTGACAGTAAATTCTCACAGCGATTCTTCTGATTTTGTAAGGCAGATGTTTTTTCATAGGTGGGGAAACTGAAGCCCAGAGAGGCTAAGTCATTTGGCTCAGGTCACACAGCAAACAACATGGCAGGGACAGGATTTGACCTGCACATACCGGCTTCACAGACCACATTTCAGCTACACTGTAGATCTGTGTGGCTAAGGTGTAAAGATGCCCCAAGATGTAATATAAACATTCTAAAGCTGCTTGTGGAACTGTACGCAAATCGCGATGTGGTTTTCATTAAAAGTTTTAAAATAGCAGAGAGTGATGTGCATAGGTGAACACCTTTTAAAGAAAAGTATCTGGCTGATTACAGACCTAACTGACAATGGTACTTCCCTTTTGGGAAGACCGCTAGTTTTTAAACAAAGCATTTATTCCTTCTCAGAGTTTTTACCTGACAGCCTAGCTTAATAGTTACCAGCAAACACTGGCCTTTGCATTGGCTCTTCCCTCTACATGGGGTTCTTGCTCCTTCATCTTTCAGTCCCTGCTCAAATGTCACCTCCTCATGGAAGCCATCCCTGATTTTGATGTTTACAATAGAAAATAAAAGTAAACCAATGAATTGCCCCTATCCCCCCCCTACTATTTTTATTACACTGACATACAATCAATTGTTTCCATGAACACCAACTCCTTGAGGGCAGAATGTGTCTGCAGTATCTCCTACTATAGCAGGGCCCAGTCCGCTTTTGTGGAAAGAATGACAGGAATCTGACTAGTTCACCACCTGTCCCTGGTGTTTATACTCCTAGTGGCTTCCTGTGTGGTCTCTGCCTCTTAGGCAGATTAAATTATTTCATACACTGTATCCATCAACTACTGCTGCCTGACAAACCACACTCCAATGTAGCAACTTAAAACACCAAGTGTGAGTGATTTCTGGGCCTGGAAATTGGACAGGGCTCCGCCTTGCCTTTCTTCTGCCCCCTGCAGTGTTAGCTGGGCTCACTGAGTTGTACTGGGCCAGTGCTTGGGCTACCCTGGAAGGTCCTAGAAGGGTCTCACTCACCTGTTTCATATGTCTTGGGTGTGATGGCATCAAGCTTGAGTTTCTTAACATGGCAATTGTCTAGCCTAGAGTAAGCTTTCCCTAAGACAAAGGCAGAAGCTACCATCTACCAAAGCTCAAAGTCAGATAGTGACAATGTCACTTCTGCTTTTTTGTTGGTTAAAATAAGTCACTGAACCTGTCCTTTGATGGAAAAGGAAAAGATTCCAGCTACAGATAGGAGTGGCAGAGAATCCAAAACGGTCTTTGATCTACCACCCATAGAACATACTTGGTGCAATGCCTGATATCATCCTATCATGGCTGACATAGTGTCAGCTGGCACAACTCACTCTGTGCTGGTTGACACAGGAGCTTAGGGCAACCACCAGCCAAATAGTCAAAAATCCGCTTATAGCTTACTGTTGTCCCTCCCGGTTCTCTCTCCATCGCTGGTTGACTGAATCCATGTATGTGGAAGCTGAGGGTTGAAAATGAAATACTCATATAACTGGACCCTTCAAATGCCAGCCCATGTTGCTCAAAGTCAAATGTACTGTTTTTTCAGGTCATCATCCTTATTACAAGGAGTTAAAACTAGACCAGTTTCTCAACCATCAGTAGCTCAAGCTTTCTCCCATGTAGAGGGTACGATGTGACAACTTTGGTGCAAACACGAACCCCTTGGGAAACTGAAACTCTGGGAGGGAATTTGCTCAGGGGCAAGACCGAAGGAAGATCTGTCCCAGGATCTGAACCCATGTGTGTCCAAACCCCTGTGCCACACCCCTGGGATTCTGGCTCCTTGGACTATAAGCTGTAACAGTGTGGGGGGAGAGGGGGCAGAAAAGAAGCTCCTCCATCCTGAAACCCAGATAATTAGGTGGGATGAGGTTCGAGAGCTTTCTGTGGGCCAAATGCTTATATACATCATGTATTTAAATGTCCCATCTATTTCCTCAGTCATCCATCCAAGGATCTATTGGGCACCTACTAAGTGCTAAGGGAAGGCATTAGACAAATCAGATTCCCTTTGGTAAGCAGCTTGGGAATGAACAAAATCATTCAGGTGATGCTGAGTTCTACCTACAGAATTGGACGGTTAGGTGGTGTGATAGGAGTGGACATTGATATGGAAGTTTGACTTTGGTGGAGCCAATTGTTAGGAAAACAAGAGGCAGAACATGGCAGGTAGAGAGAACGGTCAGTGCAAGCTCTGAAGCAGGACCACACCTACTTTGTTGGGGGAACAGTGTGAGTCTGTGTGGCAGAATTAAGGAGGTAGCTGTTCTCCAGAGAGTCATGGTATCAGTGATAGACGTAGATAGCAAAATTGTGGCTACATTACCCTTGACGTCAAGGTGTGCATTGGAGAAAGGAAGACAATTTGCTAGCTATTAGGGTGTTTATGGGATAGTACCTTACCTTTTCTTGTTGGACAATATTGGTTCCCTAGTTTAGACTGGAGATGAGAAGCCACCGTTCCCATTTTACAGATGAGCAAATAGAAGCTGCAAGCAAGTCTAAGCAAATAGTCTTCCAGAGTTAGTTCTGTGTCACCAGGTCGGGCAGGTTCATAGTTGACTCAGGGGAAAGGGAAAAATCCTGGAGCCTTTTGTAGATCTGACAGATCCCAGAAGCAGGGGACTAGATAGACAGGCAGAGCTGCAGGCAGGCAGCATCGGAGCCGCCTAGGGCCTACCATCGCCCTGACCCTGGCCCAGGTGTTGGTATTTATAGGTGTGCCAGGCCCAAGTTCACAGCTTCTCAGCCCAGCTGTTCTTAATCATAGGCGCGTGTGCCTGTGTTTGCACGCCCAAGTGCTTTCTGCAATAGTACAACACCATGTGTGGGTAATGGAACCTGAGAGGGAAACAAAGTCGCAGGTGGTGGCAGTAGAGGCTGGTAGTTGGGGTGAGAAGCCTGAGTTACTCCATTTTCCTTACAATCACCCAGTTACCAAATAGTGGAGCCAGGACTTAATTCTGAGACACTTACTGGGTCCTTCACAGTGGCCACCCAAATGCTAGGGTCTGTTATCTGCGCCCACTACCCCCCGCCCCCCATTGTCTGCTGAATTTCACAGTTCCTCCTAGCTTGGGTGAGTCAGCTGACTGCTCTGTGCTTGCTTCCCTGCTACAAAATACAGAGAATCATATTTATGGGCACCCAGAGTATTATGATGAGGGAGAATTAAAGCACTCAACGTTTATGACATATAAGAGCAACACCCAGCATATCCTTTCTCTTTCTGAATGTTTATTAAATACACTCATGTGCAACCTATCAGCATTTAGGTCCATGATGGCTTCTGTAGTCACAGATGGCCTCTGTCCAGAGCCCAGATGTGGAGTGGACGATCCCATCTAGGTTTGTATACTTACACTCTGTGACATTCACGCAATGATGACAGATCATCTAACCATGCATTTCTCTAACAATGCTTTCCGTCGTTAAATGAGGTATGACTGCAACTGCCCTCGAGAGAGAACAAGGCACCCTGGACCATACACTTGACTTCTGTTCTAGATCACATGGATGGCTGGAGCAGTGGCGAAGGAGTATGGCCTGACTTGTGCCTCCGCACAGCAGGAGGTGGTGGTCAGCTACCTTCCGCTCAGCCACATTACAGTTCAGATGATGGATATTTGGGTACCTATGAAGATTGGGGCTCTCACCTACTTTGCTCAACCAGATGCTCTCAAGGTAAAACTAAAGACAGCCTTGGTGAAGGGATGACTTTCTTAAAACCCAGATTTGAGGGAATTCCTTTTCTGTCCTTATATTTTGTTCCATCTAGCAGCCTTAGAAAGAGTTGACCATATTCTTTTAGTTTTTAACTTTACTGAAGTCAGGGCATCCATATCCAGTTGCACAGGTTGTACACTGAACAACCCAAGGTCAAAGATGTGCATGGTATTAAAAGCAGGATGTATATATCTTGTTGCCTTTTCAAGAGTATGCCAACTCAAAAAAGCTTCCAAAACCCAAAATTTTTGTCAATAAAATGTGACCTTAACTAACATGAATTTATTTGTAATCTTCAGTTTATAGTGTTTACTGGGAATAGTCATATGTTAATATGACAGATTTCGGGAGCTTTGCCCAAGAACCATTGGGGATTTATGTAACTCATGAAATATGCACTGTATAAGTATTCTGAATTCTAAATCCCAAAATATATCCTGTCCAAGAATTTGAGGTAAGGGATTTTGCACCTATTTTGAAAATTGGTTGCATCCTGACTTACCCTCCAGGGGCAACTTTTTTTGAATTTTTCAGATTTCTTCTGGCATTTACTTCGTTTTTTTGAATGTCATACCATCTTTTCATAATTTATACACTTTACAAAATTATCTCTTTCTGTTGATCTTCTGTTGCAGTGGGTGAGGATTTAATTCTCCTATACCCTCATTTCCACTTTTTGCAATTAAATAATTCTCAGTTAACTGCCAAGTAGTTTATGATATATTTCCTGCATGAATGTATGGTAGAACTTTTGTTTTTTCCCCCAAAATTAATGGTTGCCTTTCTTTTCCAATTTGGTGAGGTCTCTGATACTTGTCCAGTTGATCTGCATGATCTATCCCATTCTTATCAGTATTTTCATATGTTGACTTTTCCATTGCATTATTTTCTCCTCTATCCTTCTGCCCTAAGGACTGGCTGTTGTTTTACATTGGGCCCCTTGGAAGCAGAGCCCAAGATGGAATGAGAAACTTTACCCTTTATTGAGTAGACGTTCTCAGGTGAAAGCTGTAAGGGAGAGAGGGAAGCAGGACAGGGCAGTGAAAGAAGAATGTAAGAGTTCACCTGGAGCGTCCTCTCAGACAGGTCCACAGGGAAGCTCTGAAGCATGAATATCACCACAGTGGAACCTTCGAGACAAGCAGAACCTTTGAGACAAGAGGGCAAGGCTCTTGAAAACTGCAACTCAGTCATTGCTCTCAGGCTTATACACTCTTGGGAGTGCACACACCATCACAGGCATTTCCAAGCCATTGGGAGTCTTGGTCTTGAGGACCTGAACAGGGTGGCAGCAGCACCTTCTGTCAGCCAGGATGCCCCTTCCTCCCGTTCCTGGCTGAATCCTTTATTTCTGGGATCCCCATCTCTTTGGGGGGCTACTCCTTTATTTAGTGGAAGATCTGAAGACCTTCTGAAGATCATCTTCTGGGTTTTTCAGGCTCAGTCAAGGAGGTTTTGTGTGTCTTGATCTTGCCAACTTAGCAGAGCCAGAACACTGGAACTCCCCCCCCCCACACACACACACTATATTCTCTGTCTTAGCTTCCTGCCAAGGACTGCTGAGGACAAAGGGCTGCAAACAAACTTCATGGTCTGCAAGCAGCGTGAACTTATTGACTCACTGTTCTTCAGGCTCTAGAGAGAGCCTTGCCTTTTCTAGCTTCTAGAACTAACTTCCTTGGCTCCTGGCACCTTCTTTCTTCAAAGCCAGGAATAGTATAGCATCTTCAAATTGCTGTGCTCTCTCTGTCTCTCTGTCATTGTTCCTCTCTGTCTCTCTGGCCCTCTGCCTGTCTGTCCATCTGTCTGTCTCTCTCTCTCACACACACACACACACACACAACCTACCTCTGCATCCACTGTCACTGCTCTTTCTGCGACTCCCCTGCCTTACTCTCATAAGGACCACCCTGTAATGACATTGAACCCACATGGCTAATCCAGGCTAGCCTTCCCTTCTCCAGATCATTAATCCCATCTGCAAAGTCCCTTCTGCCCTGAAGGAAAATGCAGTCACTGATTTGGGGGATTAAGATGTGGGCTTGTGAGGGGGGAGAGGCAGGGGAGGGCATGATTCTGCTTTCCACATTGCATGAAGCAGTCTTTGGGCCTTTGTATTGCTCCTAGAAGATCCATTCTCCTTTGCATGACTGACTCCTCCCTGTTAGCTGTTCTCTGCTTAAACATCCCCTTGTGCTCTGTCAGTCACCCCCGCCACCTGCTGCTCCATGTTTGAGATGTCATAGGCACTCAGTACTTAGCTCTGTGGCTGGTCACTCTCACCTCTGGGACTTAGATGTCCCCGTCCTCACATATCCTTATCAGTCCGAATTGTCAGTTTTAAAAATTTGTCAACCCGATGCGCGCAGCAAAGGTGTTTTAACGTTTTAAGAAATGGCCAGGCTGTGTCCAGGTGGCGACGCCGTTATATCCCCGGCAGAAGCACGTGAGACATTGTTTCTCCACATTCTCGCTAACATCGTCATCGTCACCCCAGTGAGTGAAGTGGGGTCCCACCGTTTTAACACCCTGATGATGAATGGTGGGGAGCAGTGTTTCACGTGCCCATGGCTGCTCCAAAGCTCCTGGCTTTGAAGAAGTGTCCACTGTCCTCTCTGTCAACTAGGACACTGGCTGTGGACCTTCCTGCTGCTGCCCCATGAGGCTGCTTTATACATCTGGACACCGCCCCGTGATCCATGGGGATCTGCAAACACTCGCTGCCAGGTGTGTGGCTGGCCTTCCATCTTCTGATGTGCCTTTTGAAGAACAAGCAGCGTTTCACCCCTTCAAGTGCAGCTTGTTGACCTACTTCTTGTCTGATTTTGAAATATAAGAAATTCTGATAATGTGTAAAACTCTGCTGGGCACAGAGGAACCTGGCGTGGGTGTCTTGGGCAGTGGAGCACAGAGCCACTGACGGGCAAGCAGGCAGGCTAGGTGGCAGGGCTGGGGGGGGGGGGCCTGGGGAGCAAGCGAGCCCCTCCACCCCCAGCAGTCGTCACACTCTCTGGGTTCTCCCCTCTCTGGCAGTCTGTGACGCTCTCCTCCCTTTCCCCCAGGGTGACTCTGCCCTTTCACCCTCTCCCTCCTGGGCTCAGGTGTGCACACCTCCACACACACGCACACCCATTGGGTCGGGAAAGCACAGTCATGGGGCGCGGTGCAAAACCACCGCTGCTGGGCAGAGAGGCTAATGGCAGCAGAGTACAAAAAGCCCCGATAACTCATTTACCTTACAGCCCCCCAAAGGGCAGGGACTTGCCTAAGGTCTCAGTGTGCCGGTGAGGTGTGAGACTTTCAACTGTAAGCTCTGCAAGGGCGGGGGTGGGGGTCTGTCTTTCCTTCTCTAACGTGTCCCAGCTGTTCCTGGAACAGTAACTGCCGCCTTACGGACACTCAGCACAGCTGAGTTGTATCTTTTTCTTCTTTTTGGACCATGGAGTTCCTTTCTTCCACTGAATTGCCTTGGCACTTCCTCTGAATGTCAGTGGTTCACTGATGTGAGCTTCACCTCTGGATTTCCTATTCTGTTCCATAGGTTGAGCCTTTCACCAGAAGTACAGACCTGATTTCTCCAGCTTCCTGATAGGATGACTTCCTTGGCCTGGTTTGCCCAGCACTTTCCTCACTTATTAACAAAAGTCCCACATCCTGGGAAACCCCCCCCCCAGTACCAGGCAACCAAAACAATGATTTAACCATCTGACTGATCACGCTACATTATAAGCTTCAAAATCAGACAGTCCTCCAGGATTGTTCTTCTTTTCCAAAAGCGCTTTGGTTATTCTAAGTCTTCTGCATGTCCATCTGACTTTTAATGTCACCTGCCAATTTGTAGGAGAAGCCTGCCCAGACTTTTATTTTTTATTTATTTATTTTTTTGGAGACTAGGTCTCGCTATTTTTGCCCGTGGAACCGCAGGCTCTCGTTGCCCGGGGTATCATGGACTCAAGCCATCCCCAGCCTCAGCTTCCCAGGTAGCTGGGATGACAGGCGCACATCACCACGCCCAGCTATTTTTTTTGGAACTAGGTCTCGCTACGGGCCGCAGGCGGGACTCGAACGGCGATCCCTAGGCCTGGCCGCTTCATAGGCTGAAGCTTACAAGCACGAGCCACCGTGCCTGGCCTTGCCCAGACCTTTAATAATGATTGCGTGGGAGCTGTAGAGCATCTTGGGGGAGAATCTTGTCATTTGGGGGGTAGGTGATCCACAGCAACGCTCAGGCCGAAGTGTCTTTAGCCATCACCTGTCATTGGCCACGTTACCTGCTTTCACTCTACCAGGAAAGAAGCTGTGAGGAATGTCTTGTATGTGCTGCGCCCGCGCCTCCCTCAGCTAACCTCATTCAGCCACAGAATTGTCGTTGCCAAGTCGCATTTAAAATGTCCATGGTAAAAATAAAATTAAATAATAAAGTAAAATGGAGTCAAATGGCCACGGCATCCTGACGTTGCCTTGCGAAAGTATTTTCCCAGTAGCTACTCTCCACCGAACCCCAGGAGAGTGGAAATCTGATTGGCCACCGAGCAGCCAGTGGGTTAGCTCCCAGGGCCATCGTCTCAGGCTGGTCCGGTCAGAATCAAGACAAAGTTCTCCTGGGCTGAGCTGGGAGGCAGGGCCTTGGGGGGGGGGGGTCGGGGGAGGGGCCTTGTGGCTAACCTGGCTCCATCCCCCCCGCAGGGCACACTGCTCCATACTCTGCAGGAGGTCAGGCCTTCTGTCTTCCTGGGGGTGCCCCGAATTTGGGAGAAGATGGAGGAGAGGATAAAGGATATTATCGCCCAGTCGTCAAAACTGAGGAGGAAGGTGTTTTCTTGGGCAAGAGAAGTTGGCTTAAAAATCAACACAAAAAGGATGTTGGGGTACGTGGCCGGTCCAGGGGTCGGCCCGGGGGGACAGCGAGCAGGGGGTTTGGCCTCCGCCAGCTTCTTCCCGTCAGCCCGGCGTTCTCATTCCCAGGCAGCAGGACACATCCATGGGCTACCGCGTGGCCAGGACCCTGGTCTTCCACAAAGTCAGGAGCTCCCTGGGCCTTGACGAGTGTCACTCCTTCATCAGTGGGGCGGGGCCCCTCAGGCAGGAGATCGCAGAGTTCTTCCTAAGCCTGGACATCCGCGTGGGCGAGATGTACGGCCTGACCGAGAGCTCGGGCCCCCACTCCGTCTCCAGCCGTGAGAACTACAAGATTCTAAGGTACCGCCCCCCGGGGTGGGCCCCTGGTCATACACCGTGTGGGGGGGGGGTGCGGGCGGGTCTTGGGCTGAAGAGGCCTCCGGACTTGGTGTCTCCAGAGTGACCGCAGTTTTCCGTGGGGCCCCAGACATCGATGAGAGACGTGCCTTAGCTAAAGGAACGCCTTCATCTATTCTCGCCCACCTCTGCACACCAGAAATGGTTTCAGCAGGCGTCTTATACCTGGGAGGGCAGCCCCCCAACCTCCTGGGAATGTCCCACCGGAGAGACACGTCCCTGAAAGATGAAGGCGTTCACCCCACAGGTGTTTCCCTGCTAGGTAATGACTCCCCATCCTCCTCCCCCACGTGCTACATACATAGGGCTTTTCCTTCCTTGCTGCTGCGTGTGACCATACCTTCCCAGGGGCCTCGAGGGGGCCTGAAACTTAGAAAACCGGCTCAGCTCAAGTTCACCGAGCCCCCATCTGAGATGAGTTCACCTGTGTCCTAGATGGCTAGCTATCTCTTCAGCCCATTCTTTTTCTTTTGCCCACCTGCGGCTCCCAACGGTTTTCCAGCCTCCCAGTCCCAAATATACACGACTCTCTGAGGCTTCGGGGTGGAAGAACCGTGAGAACAAGGGGCCGCGCTCTCAGAGTATGTGCCGGTCTCCCCGTTGGTCACCTGAGAATTCTGTCTCCAGACACCCCAGGCTCCCCACCCTCGGTTCACTCCTGGGTCCCTTCCTCTGGAGGATGTAGCATCCCTGGGCCTTTCGGGCTTTTTCTCAGGCTCAGCTGGCCCCAGGCGGCAGCAATGACCTCAGTGACACCGACACAGTAAGAAGCCAGAGGCAAGGTCATTTCCAGTGAAGAGTCACTTTCCTTCCAGAACCATCTGCCTTTCTCTCCCTGGCCCCCTCCCTCCTGCCGTGTTGCAAGCCCAGCTTTCCCCTTGTGCTTGGTCAGGCTCCAGTTGCCTTTAAGCTTCGCAAACACGAAGTGTGCTCTTCCCACGCTGCATCCTACCTTTGACCTTGCCTTGCAGGAGAGCGTTGTGCTCCCGTGATCCTCCCTGCGCCATGGCATCATCCTGCCTGGTCTGTTTTCTGCAGAACCTCAAATGGCCGGTAGCATTTTTCCCAAACCAGAGTGGTCCTTCCCTAAAGAGAAATGACACTGTCCCAAGCGAGAGGAAAAGGACAGATTCCAGTTTGTGTTTTTACTTTTTCTTTTAAAGAAGAAATACATGCATATCGCAAACAAACCAACCGAAAAACAAAGACCAATCCAGAAGGTATAAAATGACAGAGTGAAAATCTCCCCCCCAGCCCAAAGCTCTAGTTCATTCTGTGTGCCTTTGCTGGGGCTGCTGTAACAAGATTCCACAAATGTAAAAAGCAGAAATGAATGTTCTCACCTGTAGGGAGACTGGAAGGTTGAGCTCAAGGTGTCAGCAGGGTTGGTTCTTTCTGGAACCTGTGAGCAGGGTCTCTTGTGGCCTGCCTCTCTCCCTCTGGGAGTTCCTGGACCATCTTTGGCTCTCTTTGGCTTGTAGGAGCAGCAGCTGAATCTCTGCCTTCCTCTTCACGTGGTGTTCTCGCTGTGTGCTTATCTGTGTTCAAGTTCCCCCATTTTATAAAGATACCAGTCATACTGAACGTGGAGTCCTCCTAACCCAGTGTGACTCCTTAATTTAACGAATTGTATCTGCAATGGAATCTTCAACAGGGTCACATTCCAAGGTCCTCAAGGTTAAGATGTCGGTATATGAATGGAGGAGAGACTGACTCACCTCATAACGCTCCCAGAGGAAGAATAAGTGTGCTCTTGAGTTAACCTGCATTGCAGCATTTTGGCATATAAACCTTTATCTCAGATGGAAACATTTTCCATGTAAAAATGGACAAAAAATTCACCCTCTCTGAACTATTCCATAGTATTGGTAGCTCCAAACCCAAAACCTGTTCAGATAGCATGGTATCCCTCAGTATCTGGATTTGTAATACAAATCCACTCAGTCTTTGGCTCACACCATCCAAGCTCAGGAACCAAATGGCTAGTAAGGGCATCTTGTCTCATACAGAGTTTCCATACTAGTGCAAAGAGCCGTCCCACTTTAATAGCTGTATAGTATTCCACCGGGTAGAGGTACCATCATTTATTTAGCTAGTCCCCTTATTCAGTTGCCACCACAAATGATGCAAACATGGATGCTAATGTGAATGTGCACCATATAATTTGCTAAGTCAATTCAGTTGGCTAAAAAAAAATATGTAATTTGAACACAAATTCTATTTATTTTCCTTTCATTATGAATGAAATTGAAAAAAATTCTTTCATACATTTAAAAGTCATTTTTAAAGGGGGTGAACCCCAGAGATTCACAAAGATCTGAAATTTATATATAATTATTTAATATTTAAAAAAGCAATTTTATGATGCAAAAAAAGGTCATTTTTATTTTTTTCCTTTGAACAATCTAGCCATATCATCTGCTCATTTTAAAAACTGGATTATTATGCCCTTTGTTATTCAATCAGCTGGCACTCTTTATATATAAGGAAAACCAGGTCACTATCTTTGATATGTGTTGCAACTATTTTTCCTATAGTATAAATGTTTCCCTTATAT
>PVHY01013078.1:0-42417 GCA_004024945.1 Uropsilus gracilis | reverse complement strand
GATTGCTTTGGAATACTTTTTAGGAAGTTATATTGTTAGTTAAAATACTTAAATTGATGTGTTAATTCTCAGTGGCAAAGTAAGGAATTGCTTTAGGATGCTTCTAGAAAAGTTATATTGTTAAATACACCTAGGAAAAATCTACAATCTGTTAATATGTTAATTGCATATACTCAAAGAATGCTGATTGCCAAAAACATTATATATATCCATAAAAATCTCAAATAAATCGCAGCAGATTCATCACCCCTTGAGTGTGTGCGTCTGTTCGCCATTCGCCGGCTCCTGTGTCTTTCCTGCCCAGCTGAACTCTGCTCATCTGGCCTGCTACCTCGCCCGGACGGTCCGCAGCAATCACCTTTTTAGGCAACAAAAGTAATACTGTTCTCAGTGGGTTCAAGCTCCAAACAGTCACATGATTAGCTGCTTCTCTAATAGGTAGATAACTAGAAGGAACTAGGAAGATAAGTGGACTGTTTCTCCTCTTTAAGAATGCTGTGGTAACGTTTCACCCCCAGCCCTAGCTTGCTGTATTTTCCGGCATGAATATGAACTATTGTATGTTTGAACCATTGAAGGGAGGCCAGGATGATCTAGGATAGGTTAATAGGATAAGAGAATAAATTGACCTTAATCACTATACCTACTATCGCACAGTTGCTCCAAGTTAATAAAAGATATGGAATCACACCAACAGAATAATGTTAGTGTTTGCTATTTGTTTAAAAATTGGTGCCATAAAACTTTATTTTTCGGAGGCTTCTTTTTTCCTAGCTGATGCACTAGCGCCCAATAGCCTATTACATGTAATAGACCAACTTGGGAAATCTCAAACCTCAGACAAAGTCTGATCTTCACATTAAGAGTAATTTTAATGTGAGGTTATTAAAAATAATTTCTCTGTGTTATTAAAACTGTCATGGTGAAGACATTAGTAGAAAATTTAGAATATCACTCAGAGAAAGGCATAATGTAAACAAAGTAATTACCTTATTGGTCACTAGAAGAGGAAGTAAATCCATAGATCCTTTTAACTGTAGCAGGTACTAGTAATTGCCCTCCCTGCAGCCCTATCCCCATTCTCTTGATTAACAGAACTCTAATTGTGTCAGGATGGGCAATGGTTCCAGACCTGGGACATGAATCTTGCTGAAGCTACTGCAGCTCTGAGTTACTCCAGAATAGATTCATGATTGGTCTCTAAGCAAGAATGTGACCCAGTTTTAAACAATGATAAATAAGAGGAAGTCTTCTGAAGGTGGGAGAGAGAATGATAGGAAAAGGAACTTCAATGTGGAGAATAAAACAACTTTCTTACAATGGTGGGAGTATAGACTGGCCCAATCCCTATGGAGAACTGTATGGAGGTTTCTCAGAAGAGTAAAAATGGATCTGTCATACAACCCAACAATTCCACTCCTAGGTATCCACCAAAGAATATAAAAACACTGATTGAAAGGCAAACATGCCCTCCAATGTTCATTGCAACACTATTTACTAAAGCCAAACTGTGGAACCAACCTAAGTGCCCAAACAGCTTGAGTGAGCCAGGACAATGTAGTATAGACACAGTGAAATACTACTCAGCTTTTAAAAAAGAGATAGCTGAAGGGGATTATGCTAATCTCAATAAGTTGAAGTAGAAAGATAAATATCAGACAGTCACTTATATGTGGAATGCAGAGAAACCAAGCAAAGAGTCAGATATACTCCCTCACACCTAGTACAAAAACCAATTCAAAGTGAATAAAAGACTTGAATGGAAGACCTGAAACTATAAAATACATGGAGGTAAACCTGGGCAACATCCTCCATGAATTATACCTCAGAAGTCCATTTCTGGACATAACTACAGCTGGCAAAAAAATGAAGGAAAACATAAACAGCTGGGACTACATCAAACTAAAACGCTTCTGTACAGTAAAAGAAACAACAGACAAAACAAAAAGAAACCCAACCAACTGGGAGAAAATTTTGCCTTCCACATAAGTGATAAGGGTCTGATAACAAAGATACACAAAGAACTCACATAACTTAACAAAAAGCAAATTAAAAAACCCAGTTGAAAAATGGGGAGAAGAACTAAAAAGACACTTCTCCAAAGAGGAAATACAGATGGCAAATAGGCATATGAAAAAATGTTCCACCTCACTAATAATCAGGAAAATACAAATCAAAACCACACTGAACTACCATCTTACACCAGTAAGAATGGTCCGTATGAAAAAAATGGGCAACAACAAGTGCTGGCGCAAATGTGGAGAAAAAGGAACACTCTTACACTGCGAGAGTGCATACTGGTCCAGCCATTATGGAAGGCTGTGTGGAGGATCCTCAAACAACTGAAAGTAGAACTACCATTTGATCCAGCAATCCTACTACTGGGAATTTATCCAAAGGATACAAAAACACTAATCCATAAGGACATCTGTACGTGCATCTTTACTGCAGTACTATTTGCAATTGCCAAGATATGGAAACAACCCAAATGTCCTAAAACTGATGAATGGCTGAAAAAGCTGTGGTATATTTACAAATGAAATATTATGCATCAATCAAATAAGATAACCATATGTCATTTGCAGCAACATGGATGGAGCTAAAAGGAATCATGGTAGTGGAAATAAACCACAAAGAAAAAGAGAAATATGGGATGGTCTCACTTATATGAGTGATTTAGGGAAAATAAACAGACAAACGGACAAGAAAAATACAAAACTTCCAAAAATATAGAAATGAAATATAAAGCAAAAGAGGAGGAGGAGGAAGAAAATGGGGAGAAGGGGGGTACAAAAGACTGAGTTCGTTCACGGGTGATAAGGTGATGGGAGAACCTGGAGGGTAGACAATGATGTAAGTATGTATATGCAGATATATATGTGTGTGTGCAATCAATTTTTTAAAAAGGTCAAACTAAGAACAAACCCTAGAAAACAAAAGTTAGCAGAAGAGAAGGGGGAGGAGCAAGGAGCAAGAACAAAGTGAGAAGGAAGCACAATAGATTATGGTACTGGACTATCGGTATGGTGTATTAAAACATCTGAAGGGAGAGAGTCTATACTCTAAAACACAATGATATAACTCAATGTTACATCAATGAAAGAGAGTGAAAGTACTTCAGCTTCTATCTACCACCTGCTTAAAATACCGTCCTACAAGGATGTGATGCGTATAGTTCTGGCAGCCATTTAGTGTCCATGAAGGGAGACATCACCTGCAGAAGGGTGGCCATATAGAAAAAGTTTGGCATCTGGGTCTGAAGCCTCAATGACTCCAAATGGACTCTGAATCAACCCTTGACCAACTTCGTAATTTCTGCAAAATAAACAAATGACATTATAGTTAGGCCCCTATTAGCTAGTTCCATTACCTATAACCAATAGCTATTGTGTGACTCTTTAACAGCACAGGTTTGAACTAGGTAGGTCCATTAATACATGGATTTTTTTCTGTAACAAAATGATGCAAACTTTTGATATGGGTATAGAATAGGACTATAAATGCATTTTCTCTTATGATTTTCTTAACATTTTCCTTCCTATAGCTTCCTCTATTAAGAGGGTACAGTATCTATTTAATATAACATATACAACATGTCTTAATCAACTGTGATACTTTTAAGGCTTCTAGTCAATAGTGTGATATTAGAAGCTAACTCTTTGGGGAATCAGGTTATATGAAGATTTTCAACTGCCCAAGCCAGCTTCAGATCCCTTAACTCCACACCCCTAACACCACAAAGTTCAAGGCTCAACTATTTACTAATAGCCAGGAGCCATATAACCAGAAAGCAAAATATCTTTCAAATTCGTATTACTATTTATTTTATGGGAATGAATATGAAATATATTCAGATAATTTAAACAATTGACATCTTCTCAGCCAAACTCAAAATCCTACTGAAATCTATATTTTTCAGTATTTCCCCCAACTCCAGTTAGTTAAGATTGTCAGCCCAGGTCAGTCCCAAACCAGTGATTTTCACAATTCATAGTTATGAATCAGATTCATCTGTTAAAAAAATTGCTGGGCTCCATCTCCAAAGTTTCTGATTTGCTAGGTCTTAGTGGAACCTGAGAATTTACTTTCTTGACAAGTCCTCATGTGATGTAGATGCTGCTGATCAGGGGGCCATACGCTATGACAGCCACTGTCCTCAACCCCAGCTGTCACTTCCTAAGTCGATCAACTTCTAGATTCCCTTAAATCACACCTGTAGTCCAGATACTTTTGTCTGAATTCCACTTCTGGATGCCTCCCCAAACTTACCAGTAAACTATTTAAGGATATGTGCATGTTATTTACCTTTTCTAGAGTGTTCTCAAACTCTAACTTACTGAAGCCTCTTTAGGGTGACCCAGAGGGGCAACTTCCTTCTCTTGACCAAGTGATTATTTCAGAGACATGAAGATTATGGAATTCCAACATGCACAAATAAGGAACCTTCCCAGCTGCGACTCTCTACCAGGTGCAAATGGAAAATAATGTCATATGTAACCTTGCTTTTTCCCTGGACTGAGTGTGAACCTTTTTAACTCTAAAATGGTTCAGGACCAGAGTAGGGTACTTCTTCATTCTGCAAAGATCACCCATTTTACAGCGGAACTGCAAAAGCAGCTCTGCCTACCCTAGAGTGAGCAGGCACTCTGTCCCACATATTAATTTCTCTGGGAAGAAATTATGAGCCCACATCGACATCTGATCACAATTTTCTCATTTCATCGGTACAAAGAATATTTTCTACACACGGGGACCATATGCAGGAAATTACAGAGTGCATCCTTCTCCCTTCTTGTAGGAATACTACCCAATTCTGGAAAAGCAGTTGTATTTAAAAACAAGTTGCAGTCAAATGGTGCCCTCAAATCAAGTGTTCATTCATCCCCCTTCTCCCTCAAATGACCTCAGTGCAGGAAATCTGTCATGGTGAGTGCTTGATCCTCAGGTGGATTTGACCTGTCAGCACCATTGGTGTGTGGAGCATTTACTTCTCTCATATACTATCTTCACTTGTCATCCAGGGTACAGTTTTCTCACGTTTTCTTCCAACTTCACCCCCATGAAGTTCCCTCACTTCTCTTCAGTACCCTTTGTCGGTTCCTCATCTTTCCTCACCATGTCTGAGTGTCCCAAGGACCTGGTTAGCATCTCTCTCTTTCTTCACTTGCCAAGATCCCATCCAATCACTTGACTTTGCAGGCCATATGCTGAAATGTAACTAGATCTCCAGGCAGTCAAATCTGCCAAAGCGCTGAGTCCTTTATCCTACGGGAGCTTTCTTGTTAAATGATTAGTGGATAGGTTAAGTGTCAAATCTGGTTCTTAATCACAACATCTCCCACCCCAAACCTCCTCCTCTAACAGAATTTCAATAAAGGGGCATTTAGTCCTTGTGTTTACTCAAACCAAAACCGTTGGACTCACCTTTGACTTCTCTTTCTCTCACTGTCTGAACCCACTTTCTTTGGAAATCTTGTTGACTCTACTGTAGAGTAAATGAGCTGGTCAGACCTTTTCCTCCATTGACCTGTATGCCCAGTGCCTGTGTGGTATTGTAACCTGCCATGGTTGTGTGTGCATGCTTGACCTAGTGGGTGCGTGCTTGTGTGAGTGGGCTCACCTGGACCTAGGAGGCAGAGCTAAAAGGACAGTGTCATCTTGTAGAAGAAAATGAGGAAGGAGAGAGGAGAAGTCAAGAGAGAAACTCAAGTGGCTGTTTCTTTGCTGTTAATTATTAAAAATCCTAAAAAAGATGACTCTAAGGGCTCCAACACTCCAACTACTAGAACTAATAAAACCTAACCAAGAGCCTGATGCCTTGGTAGGCATCATGAACAGGACATTTGCATTATACTCTTCATTTAAGATATTCTTCTGAATTTGCAGCAGCCCATCTAGCCATTTACTCTGATTTACTTCAGATTAAAAGTCAAAGTCCTTCAATAACCTAAAAGGTCCTGTGTGATCTGTTCCTACCCCCACCTTCTTCATCTCTCTGATCGCCTTTCCTGCTACTCTCTGAAAAGTTAATCGCACTCTGCTCTGGCCACATCGGTATCCTGGCTGTAGCTCACATATGCTGGGCCCACTCCCACCTTAGAATTTTTATATGGGACATTCTTTCTCTAACTGTTATTCAACCAGCACCTTTATCTCAAGTTTTTACTCAAATTTCACTTTTTTTTTTGAGGCTAGGTCTCATCCAATCCCACAGACTCAAACAATCCCGATCCTCAGCCTCCCAGGTAGCTGGGATTACAGGCACCTGCTACCACACCTGGCTGCTTTTTCAAGACCAGGTCTCATTATTTTGCCAGGGTAGTCTTGAAGCCGCAAACTCAGCGATCCCAGGCCTCTTGCCTCCCAGTGCTTGGACTACAGGCGCACGCCACCACACCTTACTTAAATTTCACGTTGCTAATGAAGCCCATATATGCTGTGCTATTTAATGTGACCTCATTTCTCAGCAACTTCAGACTCCCTTGTCTTGTTCTTTTTAGTTTATTCCATATTATTAACAACAATTTAACATTATTATACTTAGTAAATTGGCTCTCTCCCACACAGGAATGGCAGGGATCTTTATCAGTTCTCTGATGATTTCTAGACATCAAACAATGCCCAACCCACAACTGTGATCACTATACTATGACATAAAAAGGACATCTTGATCTTTCTCAAAAAGATAGCATTTTGGGAACCTGGTGCCTAGAAGTTGTGATTGTGTAGGGTCTCTGAACCCTCTTCTACCTGCTTCCCCAGGCTGGGCTACTCTGTTTCAGAAGGTAAAAATTATCAGTGCTATAGATAAAGATGCGCTACTAGTCTAAAATGTCACCTCAGCAGCTATCTGTGGTATTGTAAAACTGTTATAACTGGTTTTGATTTATATCCCAAAAATTCTATGAGAGAAAAGAAAGTTTTATTAGGCTAAGTCTATCTGAGCTTGAACCAAGAGGTGCAACAGTAACTAAAAATTTCCAGTTGATACAAGTAATTGAAACCAAAACAGTCCTCAGATCTTTTATCTTAGTCTTTCCAACATCAGCCAGACTGAGAGCTGAGATCTATCAATTGCACATTTGCATAAATTACTTTCCAGTGTACCCAGTTCACCTTTATGCATTTAAACATTTGTCAATTTAATTATGTCATTTTGACTTCAGACTTTTTGAGGGGAAGACCAAGATTCTCAGTTCACATAATTAATCAATGCCAGAATTCTGCTCAAATCTCAGCACGGCAGCATCCAGGAAATTATTCAAACCATTCTATGGCCAATTTTGCAGATACTATGACATGTCTTGATGGAGATATAATGGGCTATAAAATCTCTAAATATGATTTCAACTTTGATCCTGCTACATTCAGATGTAGATTTCATGAGCCTTATTCTCTTCCTACATGGACTTATCAGTTCCCAGAAATCAATATAATTTATATTGAGAAAAGTGAATAATAGATTGTTTGCCTTCCCAATGCTTAATCCCATTCTTGCCCCCTTTCTAATCAATTTTCATTTTTCTTAAATGTTCCAAGTTTCAGCTTTTTAAGGGACCAACAGTGTGATAATAATACTTTTCAAAAAGAAAAGAATAAATTGGCTATCCTTGAATATCATACTTTTTTTTCAAAACTGACTTTTATTGTGGGACATTCTGGAATGGATCAGAGACCACTTATCATAATTGCCTTAAGTGCTTCTGTTGGGACTGTGGGTTCCCAGACATTCTGGCTCTCCAGGTACAGCTCAAGGAGGAGGAGGCCTGTGCTTAGATTGCTAATCCTTTTGAAAGACACTTTAAAATCAACTTCATCTTTCCTCGGCAGCATGAAGACATTAGTGGTTAAGTTCTAGTGCTTTTGGTTTATGTGTCATCAATTTTCTCTTAAAAAGAAAAACCCTATTAGGATTAGAACAGGTTTGTTTTTCACCTGAATTTCTTTTTTAAAAAAAGATATTTTTAAAATTATATTTAAAATTTATGAAGAAACGTGTATCCATAGCAAATTATTGTTGTACTGCTGAAGACTTGCCTTGTAGTTGACGCCCTTTTAAAAGCGTGTGGTCATATATGTTAAAAGACTTCATCAAATTAATTTGATTTCCTTCCTAGGTCAGTCTTATCTGGGATGGTTAGCAAGGTGGCCATTACCTGGGACATGGAGTCCTTATTGCTCCATAATCCTTGTGGTAAACCCACTGTCCACACCACCCAGAAGGCAGTTCACTTGCCTCTTCTAAACATGAAATTAATATGGGATTAGCCCTTTGAAACAGAGATGTAGGAGAAGCCTTAAATTATTCAAGATCTTTATTATTAATGAGTGCACTTCTGAGAGCCCTTAAAACCAGTGGAGGTTCAAACATCACTGTTTTGCATGTTACTTCTGGAGCCTCAGCACAAGACTTCCCATCTCCACAGGAGTGCCACATCTGGAGGTCTGTTCTTACTCAGTGTTTCCCTCCTCCCTAACTGCTAAGGATCTTGTACAGAGTGTCTGACTAAACTGCTTCTCCAAGGAAACTAGGAAGATAAATGGGGTAAATGTAGACTGTCGCTGCAGCTGCACTACTGACCTAGGTGTGTTTGGGGGAAGGGGGGAGTGGGGTGGGGCATACCCTTCTGAAGCTTCAAGAGGACTTCAGGGAGCACTAGGAAAGCATTTCTACCAAGACCTCTGACCTGATATTTTTGGAAAATCCTAGTTTTGTGTGAGTCTGGGATTATCACTATTATGATGATATTTTTAAAGAACTTGTGTAATCAATTTTCACTTAGTTTCTTTGTAAAAAGTTATCATCTGCCCAAATGATTTGTGCCTTTGTTAATTCAAATTTAATGATTTTTTGACTTTTTAAAAGCATTTTCGACTGCTCGTGTTAAGAAATGTCTTTGTGAAAAAATGCAAAAGGTTTTCTTATAGTACAGCCCTTTATTGAGAGAGAGAGAGAGAGTGCGTGTGTGTATGTGTGTGCACCTATGTGTGTACACAAATAATATGTATATGGACCTATATGGACATATAGGTAGAGAGGGTTTGAACAATAATTGCAGCATAAAACGGTAACCAATTTCTTTTGAAAGGCAAATATTTACTGATATTAATGTGTATATATCTATGTGAGAGATGTAAGGTATTCAAATGGATTGAATTTATCAGAAATTTCTTTTATAAAATTGCTCAACATAATGACAGAAATGAAAGCATTGATAACTTCATGTTTTGTCCTTTAGTATTTGAATAAGTTTATATTTTCCTGAGTGAAAATTCAGTCCATTCTTATATTTCTAATGTTGCAAAGGTACTCAGTATTAATGGTATTCACTGGGAGCTGTTCTCAGTTTCCACAATGCAGCCTTAAATTCCTAGAAGTGTGGAACAATAATAGAAGACTCTACTTTTATATTCTTTTTTTTAATCCTCCCATGAGACTTCATGCTCTCCCCAAATACCTCACATTCCTTGTTCCACAGGTGGAATGACTGTTTACTTGCTATTTTGTTCCCTCAACATTGCAAAACCTTCTGCTGAAAATATGGTTCATTTCCAATTACAGGGACTCACTTGCCATCCAAGGAGTTTGTAAAATGGATCCATATAAACAAGGTGAGTATTATTGTCAAGTTTCTGAACAGAATTTGTAAACAATAAAATTAGGCACAGATGTTGTATTTTCTGACTTCTGAGTTGTAGAAGAGTAGACATTTGGCAAATTTCTGACTATAAAAGAAATGTGGTGTGATTAAAAAGACTTTCTTTTCTCAAGAAAAATCCATAGCATATTAAAAACATATTTGATCTGTTGGCTGCAAAAAAATAATTTTTGAAAAACTTGGTCTCAGTATAATTGCATTTTAAATTGCTGTTTAAACACATATACACACACAAACAAAGTTGTTTAACTTATTTTTAAAGATCTTTATAGTAATTATATAAAGAACATTAAAGTCATGTTCATTGTAGGTATTTTAATGTCAGGAGTAAGTTCACTGTACTATGTGGGCCTGAAGTTGGGAGAAAGTCTCACAGCTGTCACCATATGAATATTTGATAAATAGTTATGGGGAAACTAATTCCCTTTTCTCTCAACACCACTGTGGTTCCCAAGACTGGCCTGTGATATTTTAATTGCTGGTCTAGTTGCAGCTTTACTCCCTTAGCTACAAATGAAATTGTTAACTTTGCTTGTTTTATATAAAATCCTGTAACATCTCAAGTTATTTTATCTATAACAATATTATGAATGACTCAAATTATCTTCTGTTTCCCAGATTAGGCCCTGATTTCAATAAGTTTAACAAAAAGGAGCAGATAATTCATTCAAAGTTCAGTTTTTCTCTCCCCAAAGCAGCATTTCTTCAATTCTGTGTGCATTAGAATCCCAGGAGGCTGTTTGATTGCTGGGCTTTGCCTCCAGAATTTGTGACTCAGAATCGGGAGGAGGGTGGGGTAGGGAGGACTGGAGGTGGGGGTGGGAGGCTTAGAACTATGCATATCTAATAAGTTCCTAACTGATGTGGATCACATGGGACCACACTTTGAGACTAAATGGCCTAATGTATCTATTTCTACATTATTAAACTAAATAACAAATTGCTGGAAGATTTTATTACATTCATCTTAGCATCCATAGAAAATGTCACATATTGATTTGCTAAGCAAAATGAAGAATTGTGAAGCAAAAGAAGATTCCCTCTCTGTTTGATTACTTCCCTGAACAGCATCATTGGCGGCTTGTGTTAATTTTCTTTAAGCATCTAAGATGACTTTGTTCCTTGCTTTGGGCTTGATATGCTCAGTAGCAATTTCTCCCTTTCTTGAGCTTTCTCTTACCAGCAGGAGAGGAAAGAGAAACAGCCGCAGCCTGGGGGGAGCAGAGCTAGAGGGCTCACCTGGGATCACTTTATGCTCCATCACAGCTTGCAGTGTTATGCTGCGTAACTTCATCAGATGACGCAGCAAAACATAATTTGACAGGAGTGTGATGGGCCAGATGGTAGAGCAGCTACAGAATCACTCTTCCACCAAGAATAGCATCTGGGAACCTGCAGAGTCCCTGATTTGCTGATGCCTTGTATTCATTTGGTGCATCTGAGGCGAACCAGGGCATAAAAACTGGCCAATTTCCAGTAGTGGGAAAAAATGTTGGGCATTATACCTTTGCAGATTATTTCCACACTATTAGACCTACTATGAATTTGTCCTCCTCCTCCAGACAGAGCAGAATGGTATTTCTCCCACACATGAATGTCAGATTCTTACCTGAAAATGATGCATTTTTTTAAAATGTAAGGAAATATCAATTACAGAAAATTTAGAGCAAATTATGGATTCTTGATAGGGTAGCCACCTGTTCAAAAAAAAAAAAAGAATATAGAAGATTCTCAAAAGAGATCTCCTGCTCAAAGACACAACCCACTTTCCTTTGAAATCGTGTTTTCAACCCATGATAATATTTTGATCTTGAATCCTCCATAGGGTTCAGGGAAGGTCTGTGGTGGTCTATCACTGTCAGGATGGGTCTGACCCCCTCAGCACACCACCCCTCTGGGGGTTAGTCTGCACACAATAGTAGCCAGCACTTCCCAAACACACAAGGCAAGAAGACATTCTTTCCTAAGCTTGAAAAAAGTTCATGTATATGCTAATGAGTTTTATTTAAGTTGGGAAGAAGCCACCCTTTTATCCTGAACATCTGGTTTGAAGCTCCAGGATGGTCACCCCTTGCTGTGTTCTTTGGCATTGACTTTGGGGTCCACTGGAAGACATGACACTACATGTCAAGACAGGAGACAGAAATCCTTGCCAAGCTCTGTCTTCTCCCCCTGGTTATGCCACACAGCCATTCCCTCCACTCAAGCAGCTGCCAGTGAGGCTACCCCAGCCTGTGACACCCCCCCCCAGCCCCAACCCCAATAGAGCTGGTCCCAACTTCCTGACCATCATCAGCCTCTCCAGCTCCAGGCGGAAATATAACACTGAATTCAAATGGTGAAAATAACACTGACTTCAAGACCAGTTTTCAAAGATAAGAGAGACTGCTTGGGTCAGAGAGAAAGCTGGTTTCTCTGGTGTTTTTTGTTTTTTTTTTTTTGAGACTAGGTCTCTCTATGTTGCCCAGGGTAGTCCCAGTCCCATGGACTCACACAATCCCCAGCCTCAGCCTCCCAGATAGCTGGATTACAGGCATGCCCCACTGCACCTAACCAGAAAGGAAGTTGTTGAGGATTTGGGAAATGGGTGACCAAAGGGGAAAGGTGGAAACTAAAACAACAAAGCACCTCTGAGGAAACCAGTTCTTCAACCTCCACCCCACACCTCTTCCCCAGTAATCCACTCACCTTTCCTCTAGTCAACCAGTGAACCTGTTTTGCTTTGAAAAACAAGTTCCCCCTACTCTGTGTCAGAAGCTCAACCAGCATTTACTTCAACTCTGCTGTTTCCCTGGTGGGTAAATGGGGATGGCATCAAAAAAATTTTTTTTGATGGACTATAAATAGCAAGGCCTGACTGGGACTTGAGTTCAAGGTGCCTCCTCAAACACAAGAACTGGTTAAATCTCCCAAAGCAGTAAAAACAGCTTGGACCTTGGAAAACACAGAGAAATGGACATGGAAGCATAGCCTTGAAAAGAAAGACATTGATATTGTCATCAATTACAATGCCAAGTGCTTGCTTGAATCAGTGACATTAACTGAATAGTTCTTTGTCTCAAGTTTTTAGAGCCTGCTTAGTAAAGACTAGAGACAGAAGGAAACCTTAGTAAAGGAAGAATGAGGAGGCTTTTCTGTGGCCAATGATTCCAGTTTCTCTCAAAATCTCAACTCAGAATTTAACCACTTTTCTCTCAGTAAGAATAAATACTTTCAACACAATATTGCCAAATGTTGACACTGAGTTATACTAGCCTCATAAAATAAATCTGGAAGTATCCTGAATTTTTCAAATTTGGGGAATAGTTGACTAAAAATATATATGCAATTAAAAAAAACAAAACAAAACAGGGTATATAATCCCAGCTACCTGGGAAGCTGAGACTGGGGATTGCTTGAGTCTGTGGTACTCCGGGCAACGAGAGCCTGTGGTTCCACGGGCAAAAATAGCGAGACCTAGTCTCAAAAACAACAACAACAAAACCCCCCAAAAGACAGGGTATGCCTGTTCCTTAAATATTTAAAGGCATTCACCTGCAAAACTAACTACATATAGTTGTGTGTCCTTGATGATTGTTTCTCCTTTGGTTTTCAGCCTTTAAATCTTTTACGATATATTTTGATAATTTTTGTTTTCTATTTTATCAGTTTCCAAATTTGCTGGCATAGAGTTGTACATATACTTTTCTGTTTTAAAATAAAATTTTTGTATTAATATAAATCCTTTCTCATTTCTAATGTCTTATTTTTGTATTTTCCTTCTCTTAGACTTGCCAAGTATTTGTTTTTTCCCCAAAAGGCCAGTTCTTGATTTTATATCTCAATTGTATTGCTACTCTGGTTTTGTACAGTTTACACTAAAAAATGTAAATTTTAGCATTGATATTCAGTAATTTTCCCTTCTTGGTTAGCCCCAAAACAGGGCTTAATTTCACTTTTCTTCTTTGATCATATTTGAAACATTTTCAAAATGAAACATCTTTAAATCTTTTTATTGATTTTTTTCTAGTTTTATTATGTTTTGGTATATTACTTATAGGACAGAGTATTCTGTAATTTTCTGTTAAGTTCATCAAATTTTTCTTTTAGCTGAATCATGATCAATCTTATCATCTGAATCAGAGTCACTGAAATGAATTCTTGCATCTATTCTTACTCTCTGCCCATCAAGCCCATTCTTCACAACCATTGGAATAGTTTTACAAAATATTGATCCTTCATGTTTGCAACAGAGTGCATGCTCCTTAATGAATTCATACCAACCAACTCCCCACCTTTTCTCTTCCAGTTCTCTCTTATATCTTCCCTTTAATTCTCTGAAAACTTCCCTACTTATTTTTAAGAGTCAGCATTCACGTCACCTCCTCTGAAAAATATTCTGTCTGCATCTGTGTTTAGCCCTATCATGGAACATTGAACTGTGTGGTTCAGCTCTCTCCCTTGACATTGAGAATTCTTGATTTACCTTAAAGTCCTCAGTACCCAACATAGTACCTGAGACCTGAGGTATACTCAGGTCTTGGCTGCTGTAAAATGTGCAGCAAATTAATGAATAAACTAATAAATATCTATAGCTTTTTTTATGATGGCATAATAACCTTCTCTATAAGCAAGACTTGCACATAGTAGAAACTCAAAGAGACAGCTATTAAATTCATAGTTTGGAGAATTTTAAGTTTAAAAACTACTATATTAGTCAGTGGTCAGTGATGTTCTTGTAGGTTTTACTTTTACTAGAGATGACATCTTATTCTTTCAGTCTTAGGCATCAAAGATCTATAAGGTAATCACTTGTCTCTTACATAAAAATGAAACTCAGAGTATCAATGAAACAAATCTCAACTGTGGGTCAATGGAAGTAAAATATGATTTTCTTACGTAAATCATGCAAATACCTTATGAGAGATGAACTCTACTCCCTGTCTATCTAATGAGTAAACTGAAAATCAAAAAATAAACTAATTCTCAAAGGAAAGGGAAGGAATAAAATAGCTATGGCTTCAGGCTTTCTATTCTCCACTGTGAAATGGGTGCATGAGCTTGGTGTCTGGCATGTCTGCCAAGCTGAAATGATAGTGGTGGTGGTACAGAAGCTGTATTAGTCATTCCTTTCTGATATAGAAAAACAGCACATGCTATTTATAGAACATTGGGTAATATCAGTAAGTAGGATGGAAATAACAATAAATAGAATTCAAGGACTCAGTGAAGTTCATTGTTAACAACTTGGGGAATGCCGTGAGAAATTAAATTCCATGGTGTGAGGATTTTTATTTGTTCTATTAATTGCTATATTTCAAGGGCCTGAACTCATATGCAGGTCTCATAATCAGTGTTTAATAAATATTTGCTAAGTGATTAATAACCTTGTGAGTCATTTTAATATAAGTATAAAATACACATATGTTCGTATGACTAGATATAGTCACGAAATAGTTTGTATTCCTAGGTTTTTTGTTTGTTTGTTTCATAAAGCCATTTCCTTTCTACATATAAATGGAGAGCTTCATGGGAAAAGTACTCCTCTTTGCAGGATTTCTTGCTTTGGTGAACTTAAAGGGTGCTCTTAGGGTCTTCTGGAACCTAAGATAATGTCAGTTGCCAGGTAGGAAAAGAGCATAAATCTTGATTTCCTCTTTGCAACATAAAGTAGAGCTACATAATATCTAGGATTCCTTTCGAGGGTGTAGGTTTTATCTAATGAAATGGCCCTTTATCCATATTTCATCTTTCTTTACAGATGCTCTGAGTAGTGTTGAGAATTCCATTTATAGAACAGCCTTCAAATTACGATCAGTGCAAACTCTGTGTCAATGTAAGTACTGCTCTCTGGAAACACTTGAAATAATCTGAACCTAACATTGATATAGAACTGATGTAAAATTCATAGGGTAGTAGATAAGAACTCTCCCTCATGCCAGACCCCGGAAGAGTAGACTTGTCTGCTTACCACACATATTACAGAGATGGGGGCAGGAGAGTAACCATGTGTGGGTCTCTGTCTGACAATGGAAAATGAGAGTGGATGAGAATTAAAAATTTTTTTCCTACTTTGTTGGTTTCTCAAAAAAAAATTTTGGTTTCCATCTCAAGATATTAAAATAGACACAAAATAAAATTATAAAAATTAGTTCACCATCTGTACTCGCAGATCTAAATATAAAATCTATTCCTTCTACCACAGAAAATTTATATTGTCAAGTTATACCTCTAATCTCCATCTTAACTTGCAAAATAGTAAATTCAAATGAGTAACCCAGGGGCCATAAATTTTTAAACTGTCTCAAGAATTCCCTAAGAACTGCTCTTTTATATTAAATTTGTATCTGATTGATTTTCTTTTCCCAGACTGTTACTTAGGCAAAATCTTTTAAAATACAGTAAAAAGACTTCTCCTGTATCAATTCTCCAAAATATAATAAATTGGTCCTACCTGCAAACCAGAACAGGTCTTTGGCATATCAAAACTTATTGATCTT
The DNA here is from genome assembly GCA_004024945.1 of Uropsilus gracilis. Lineage (NCBI taxonomy): Eukaryota > Metazoa > Chordata > Mammalia > Eulipotyphla > Talpidae > Uropsilus > Uropsilus gracilis. The sequence continues at coordinate 26,279 of PVHY01013078.1, read as the reverse complement.
TCATAATTGCTTCATTGCTTTTTACAAATTTACTTCATGTGAAATAATTTATGATAGTTGTCATATCAGACCTAAAAGAAGTTGTGTTATATGTAGCATCTCTCCTGAAGGTTGAAAATTTTTAGATTTTGCCAAATTGATAAATAAGCAGTGACTTTCAGATTATGCTCTAGAAAGTGTGCATGGGTGTGAAGTAGGGCAAGAGAGGGTTAACAAGGTGGAGAAATGAGGTTTAGGAATACTCCTTTTTCTTATTCTGTTTCTGAGTAAGTTTCCTTTGAAGAAGGGATCCTTGGCTGTAAAACAGTTTCCATTTTCAGTGACTGATACAGACAAATTAACTTACCTATATCTGTTATTTATCATTCCAAGGATCAGTTAAAGGTTGAATATGCTCACAATAAATTTTACCCCCAACCATACTATTTCCCTGGAGAATTTCTTCCCTGATAGAATGCTAACAGCTAATATTCATATACCTTCATCATTAATACCTGGGTATATGCAAATTGAAGGAAATTCTTTTTTGAGCTTTTTAGTATGCCTAGCACCCAAAATGTGAATATAAATAATATGCATGGGAAACAGTGGTAATAGGCAAAATCAGAAATTGGAATTCTCTTTCTAGAATAGATGTCCAAACAAAAATTTGGAAACAAACAAAAAAATAAAACCCTCTCAAATACTGAGCTAAAGCATAGCATGAGCTCTGGGACACAGGCACTGGAGAACATGGTTGCATAAATCTTGTGGAGGATTAATGGACACCACGATTATCTGTTTTGTTGTAATACAGAACTCTCAGCTGAAGACAAGAATGTCCTGTATACAGCTGGCCAGGCGTAGGTGATAGGTCTTGCGATTGATTAACGATAAAAAGAGTTTTCAGCCTCCACCACCTGCAGCCACGTTTTTATTAAAGTCATATCCTAAAACCTGCTGCTCACTTCTTTAGATTCTCCCCTGAAAAGCAGTATCAGAGAACAAATAAAAAATTTTATTACACTTGCTAGATTTCTTATCTGCGAGGTTGATTTACAAAGTAGAGAAAAGTGCAGGGTTTTAGGGTTTTATCATTGCACTGGCTGAAGTCGTTTACATGCCAGCAGCTAGCTCTTCAGGCATTGACACCCCCTTCTTTCAGATGGAACAAGTAGGTGTTTATTAATTTTGTCTGCCATCTTCTGTCTGCAAGAAACCATAGTGTTAGTGCTATTTCATTCTTCCTTATATCCATTGCCTTGTAAAAATTTTAAGAGGTAGTAAAAATGTATATAAGAAAAAATCATTATTTTTTTAAACAATTTTGGTTTTATTCATTTATTACCTAGACAAAATACTGGTGGAAGCAAAATCAAAAAAGAAATATTACTGAGGCAAAGGTGGAGTCAGAAGTCTGATGAGTCAGTAACTTCTCTTTTATAAAGATTACTGGGGTTTTTTAACCAATGCCATCATATTTTAACGAACTATTTTCCTGCAGAGAAGATAAACCATATTTGAACAACAAAGGTGCATTTGTTCAATCCATTCAGAGTATAAAAATGTTTTCTCCAACTCTGTACCACTGTGATCTAACTTTACTGGAAGGCTATTTTTCACTCCTTCCCTGTCCACGTCATTTCATAAAGCAATAATCTAGAAATTACAGTGGGAATAAAGTTGCAAGTGTGTTTTACAGATAGATGCACTTTTTCAAAGTCAAGTTGGCTATCAGAACAGTTTATACTTGAGTTAACCATGAGATTCTATCCAAATAGTGTTTATGGCTGGTTCCCCTGGAAGAAAGTTGTGCCATCAAATGACAGATTTTACTAAGCACCCAGCAACGTTTGCATGTTCGGAAGTCTTATGTCCCTATGTAAAATATAACTCAATCTTCATCTGTGCCCTACAGTGGACTTGATCGACAGTTCTCTCATCCAACACTTCCTGATGGCTCAAAGTCTCTGGGAGGCAAGAGAGGGCTGTCTCTCAGCACAGCAGCTTTCCCAGGCACTCCGGGAGCTGTTTATCCATGCCGGGGTAGAAAAGCCTGCACAGGTGCATCCCAGAGCTTCAGAACTCACCCTGAGCCTTCTCACAGCCATGTATGACAGGTGAGGGGGTGAGGGCACTCCAGCACCTCCAAGGTCAACAGATCTGATGATCTTCCGATCCACTTCGCAGACTGGAAGTTCTAGTTCACCTACCTGGTCACCAGTTAGTAAGGATGCCCCAAAGCAGCTCGTGGTATAATTCAGAGATTATCCTTTGCAAAGGGCTGACCAGCATTTGAACAGGGAAGGGCAGAATCTGAAGGAGCAGATTCTGCTTAATCTTCCTTGTCCGCCTCAAAAGATCGAAGAGGAATGTAGCCTACCCCGCTTGTAGAGTCAAGCTTTAAGGGTCAGACAGCACTGAAAAAAGAATTTACGTTGTTTTGAAAAAAATAATGCTTTTCCTGTTTTGCTTTAGACGTTTTCATTTTATCCTTGAATTAGACATTTCATAAGGAACAGATTCATTTTTAATAAAGCTGGGAGTAAACCAGAAAAATCACCACGAATAGAAAACATTTGGAAAATGCAGAGTAAAGCCTGTGTCCCCCACCCCCACCCCAGAGGCAAACACAGTTTAACCATCTGGCAAATTCTTTACAGCATTTTCTTTTATAGCTTGTTATTTATTTATTCTTATGTCACAGATGATAAACAAGTTGTTTTTCCATGATTTTACCCTCCTGAAAGTCTTTTTCTTGTGGTTGAGATAACATCAGTTCCTGCCTCTGACAGTCCTCCTGTCTTGGACACATTAGTTTGTAGGTTTGGGCCCTACACAGCCAGTGGGCAGCTTAGTGGGCAAAGAGGGAGTGGGTTCTGAGTGAACACCTGTGAGCCAGGGACTTCTTTACATCAATGTTTGCTCCTTTGGTCTGCTTTTTCCTCATTGTCTCTGCTGTCTGATTTCCAGGCATCTTGAGTCACAGGGAAGGGACTGCTCCTTGAAGATAGTGACACCTGCCCCCAGTGTCCCGGGGCCTAACTCAGTGCCTAAGCTGGAGGAGACACCCAATAAATATCCCTCACATGTGAAGGGAAGAATGATTAAATGTTTTTATCCAATTTTTGGCCCTGTCAAATTTTAGATAGAGGGGATGGATGGATGGATGGATGGATGGATGGATGGATGGATGGATGGATGGATGGATGGATGGATGGATGGATGGATGGATGGATGGACAGAGAGACAGATGACAGCTAGAGGAAAATGGGCCTGGGAAAGCTAGGACTTGTAACACCATGTCAGAAACATCCACTGTTAGCAGGGGTTTTTATAAATGGCCTCTCCGAAGATAACCAGCCTTTCCCATGCTTGTCTCTATTGTGTTGCCACACAGCGCAGGAACAGGTTTTGTCCAGAGGGTGCCTGCAGCTGCAGCTCTGACAGCCCTCTCAGCTGACAGCCCCCTCATGAAGTACAGAGGTAATGTCTGGAGTTTTGAGTGTCGGAAACGCAGCAGCCAACACATCTCCTGCATGTTATCTTCTTCATGCCCCCCCCTGCAGCCGCGCCACACAGCTTCTGTTTCTCAGCAAGTGCTTAGAATCATTTGAAATTTTTCAAGGAGGCCGTCCATACCTTCTAATTATGTAGTCTGGTTGTCCTTGATCTTTGTTTGCCCAGAGATCATTCTGACACCAATAGCTACTATTCTACTAAAGATTGGGACTTGACTCTTCTCCACCTGTATCAACCTCGTGGTCTCATCATCCCTGTGTTGAATTATCAAGAGGTGGACTTGTGAGTGGGTTTTCATGAGGGGTCAAATTATCAAGCTTGGGGAAGCCTTCAAACTAGCAAGTCAATAATCACGCATTGTACCTTTCACCTCCATCCCCTTCCTAGCCACAAATAAACCATTTAGAATTCAAAGCACTGACTCTTCAAGGAGATATTGCAAGTATTCCATTGAAAGATTTCTCTATGTCTAGTTCTTTTTCAGCTCTATGCAGAAAATAGCAGGGGAGGTTATGACTCTGAGGCCCGCATGACCCGAAGGGCTATGAGAAACCTCCTAACAGATCTGCAGCAGGTAAATTCCCAATACTTTAGGATCCTAAACTTCTTAGTTCTCCAGGCAACTCTTCTCTACAACCCCTACTGAGGCCTTGGTCCATTACATGGCTGCCTAACTGGTTTCACCAACTCAAGTCTCTTCTTATTCCAACCCTTCTGCCACAAGACACCCAGAGACTTTTTCAAAATGCAAATGTCACCCGCAAGCTTAAAAGTCTTCATTGGCCATTTATGTCTATACAATGAAGCCTGCACTTAGTGTTACATGCAAAGTTCCTATGACTTCATCCTGTCCTTTCCAAAAGGAAATTAAATCACATAAAGCCTCACACAGACATAAAATGACTACGTGTCCAAATATTTATCTGATGATTCCTTTAGCAGCATATTTAAATTTATGTAATTTGTTAACTCAAAGAAGGTACCAGTAAGATATAACAACTAATTGAAAGAAATAACCAAAGAAACAGACCAACTGAGTGGTTAGGAATATTAAAATGAATTTGCAGGTGGATGCAAGACTGACTTTTGGGGGAAGAGGAGTGTTGTCTCTCCACCAGGACAGAATTTACTCATATTCATAGGTTAGAATTAGAATTATTTGCACTTTGGCCTGCTCTCTACGCATTAATTTCAAACTCCCTGGAGTCATCAAACAGTCCAAAGCGTGCATCACTGTCAGTTCAGGTGACTCCCTTGGTAAAGATGTCCGGTGATTTCTTCTGCTTATTCCTTCATAATGTTTACTTACACTTCCTCTTTCATTCCTGCATGTCAAAATCCTGACCACATCCAACACTCACCAAGTTCCCCATCTCCACACCCTGCAGTGCCATCTGTCTGTCTAGCACTCAAGGCACACTGTCCACTTTCAAGATTCCCCCCAAACGAATCACTTCTCATGAAGACTTCCTTTACCGTCCTGTGCATAACTTCGTCAAAACACTCAGCAGAGTGCACCACAATGATTACCTAGGCTCATACCTTCTTGTCTTCCCAGACAGTTCTGGAAGCACAGGGACTGTATCCCTTTTGTGTTTACTCTCCAGGTGCTTGGAAGGCACTTGGCCCTACTCTTCGACAAATGCTTCATGAAAGCCTAGATGAAATGAGATGATAAAGAGTTAAGATTTCCATCATTCCCTGCACCATAAGAATGTTCATTTGCTGTTTTACCGTTGCCAGGCAAGGGAACATCATCTTCTTTAGTAACTTTGTGTTTTATATGTTAAAATGACATCAAATGATGACATCAGGGAGGACCTTCTGTATAGATGCCATGGGCTTCAGGTTGTCCTGTGTGAGTGGCCACTGTCACACTGGCTCTACCTCTATGTGGAGAGTGTCTCCACCTCCCAGTCTCCATAAAGTCCCCAAACTAGATTCTCTGCACTGTAAAGTCATAGTAATTTCTGCCATTTCTCTCCAAGATCTGAACTATAAGGAGAAAAAAATAAAGCTTTTCCATCTACCCATCTCATATTCTCTGCCTGGGCCCTGCAAATGGGACTGGCAAACACAGGTTAACAAGAGCAAGACAAAGCCTGGCACGGTGGCTCGTGCCTGTAAACTTCAGCCTATAAAGCCGCTGGGGCCAGGGATAGCGTTTTGAGTCCCGCTCGGGGCAACACAGCGAGACCTAGTCCCAAAAAAATAGCTGGGCGTGGTGGCACGCGCCTGTAATCCCAGCTACCTGGGAAGCTGAGACTGGGGATTGCTTGAGTCTATGGTACCCCGAGCAATGTAAGCCTGTGGTTCCATGGACAAAAATAGGGAGACCTCCTCTCAGAAAAAAAAAACAAACCAGAAAACAAAAACAAGAGCAAGACAAACAGGAGTTTACTAACTTGTGCATGGCCTCGACACAGGGGGGCACCTGAGAGGAGAAACTCAAAAGGGTGCTTCGAACTCAGCATCATCCAACAAAAAAAGAGATCTGGAGTTCCCAGTTGGGGGAGGCAAGTTAAGCTAGCTGACCAGGTCGGGTGTGGTGACAGGGGCTTCAGGTGTGGTGACAGGGGCTATTGAGATGCTTTCTCCAGGGATAACAGTTGTTGACATGCCTTTGGCAAATGGAAATTTCCATTGCAAAAAGAAACCGCATGCCCTGTTTTTACAGTCTTTCTCACACCTGCTGATCCTCAGTGATCTTTACCTCAAATTAATCCTTATGCTCAAGAGGCATGGCTTAGGGTGCCATATTCCAGGATCCTTCAAGAAGATAGGGGGTGGAGGGGAAGCTGGAGTAAAGGGAAAGAGTGTCAGAACCCTAGAACAGAGAGTGTGGCTTGGGAAAGCCTAACCATATCTACCTTTGCTTTGATTTGTCGTAGTATTTTATATTCATATAGTCACAATAATTAGCATTTAATTTATTCTGGAAATTTCAAGTAATATTTAAGATGCTTCTATTTTGGAGATGGAGAGATGATTTGACATTGTTTATAGGATGAAAGCACCAGGGAGTTCGGTGGCCGCAGCAACACTTGGGTCTTCCACCAGTTTTCTGCTGACTCTTAGATTTGATTCAGGAGCTACCACAGCAAAGGTGTTTCCCACAGTCCCCTAATCTCAGGGCTCGGTGGAAAGCTGGGGAGAGTGGGAAAATCCGGCCACCCATTTATGCTATCAGACTGGTAGGGTGTGTGTATTCAGAAGACAGATGAGAACAATAGAGATGACTGGAAGGGCATTTGCCTTCTGTAGAATTGCTGTAGAATTGCTCACCCACTTCCTGAACGCTCAGGTTAGCCCCAAGCCCACACTCCATCCAACCGGTCCTAAGACCCCCACCTCTGCCGGGCACGGTGGCTCGTGCCTGTAAAGCTTCAGCCTATGAAGCGGCCGGTGCTAGAACCGCAGTTCGAGTCCCACCTGGGGCCCGTAGCGAGACCTAGTTCCAAAAAAATAGCTGGGCATGGTGGTGCGCGCCTGTAATCCTAGCTACCTGGGAAGCTGAGGCTGGGGATTGCTTGAGTCCGTGGTACCCCAGGCAATGAGAGCCTGCGGTTCCACGGGCAAAAATAGCAAGACCTAGTCTCAAAAAAAAAAAAAAAAAAAAAAAAGACCCCGCCTCTGAGACAGGCATAACTGAGGTCAATGTGTTGCTGGAGTGGCAGCTCTCACAGCGCCGCCTCCCTCTCTCCCATTATGTTCCCAGGAAGTGGTTAGGAAGGTAGAGATTTGCATAGCAAATTATCATCCCATTACCTTCCATTAAGAACTCGGAGTTGGATTCCCAAAGAAAATTCTAGGCCCCACCGTGTGATTCAAAGTCCTTCTCCCCAAATCCTAATTATCATTTCAAGTGGTGCTCTGCCTATGCCAGCATGCCATCTAGTCACGTGCCTGCTTCCATAAAACACCTGCAAGAAATTAGTCAAATGGGCAATTAATGCACAGAATCTTTATGCACACACTTGAAGCGGAAAAATGTAGGTTAAAACCCGCTACAGGCATGAATTTTCTTTTCATGGGTGTCAAGAAGCAGAGCTGGCAAGCTGATCCCATCTGATCCACTCCCCTTAGCTTGCAAATGAGGTGAACCCCCTTTCCTAGGGCTCCAGGACCTGAAGCAAGCAGTCTAGTTAGTTTATCAACATTCACAGAGTGAAGTCTGAGTAATGAGTTGTTTTTTGTAGACAAGGGCCAAACAGTGGAGGAAATAGTTACTTAGTTCAGCTGGTAACAGGGTTATTACCCATTTAAAGCACATGCCATCCTCTATTACGCAAATGTTTGTTGACTTCTGCCTGGCTAATTGTCAGCAAAGTGGGTCTAAGTGCCACTTTCCTGATTAGAAGAATGTTTATTCGAGTTGATGGACTCAGCAGGGGGGGATCTTTCAAATTACTTCCGTGCTCACGGCAGTGCCCGCTGACAGCCTACGCTGCACACCACATCTGACATGTAATGGGGACCCATGACATAACGGGCATAAACGGAGGTGACAGGTACATGGGTCTGTGCGTAAAGATAATGTCAGAGCCAGGTCCCTAGCCATCTTGACAGTCACAAAGCATTTCTAATCCCTTAGTTAAAGTCCTTATGGTGATTGGGGTTGGAAAGCAAAAACAGCATAGATTGATTCGTTAGACCAGTTGTAAGGTGAGGTATGCCAAAATTGTGTGAGCAGTCTCAGCAGAATAAGGAGCTTTGGAAAGAGAGCTCAGCTAACTTATGTCTGAAAATAAATGTTTACTGAGGTAACATTGTCTATAACACACTATGTAAGTTTCCAATATAGAGTCATAATCTGCTATCTGTAGACACTACATCACAGTCGCCACTGTCTTTAACTCTTAGAGCTGACTTACACCACCACCCCCCATCCCTAAAACCTTCTTCTAATCCCTCTGGAAATGTCTAATTTGTTCTCTGCATATAAGGGTATATTTTACTTTTTCTATTGCTTAGTTTCTTGTCTTCTACATGAGTACAATCATTTATTTGTCTTTCTCCTTCTGACTACTTCATTTAGCATAATTCCTTCAAGGTCCATCCATGTTGTCACTAGTGACAGAATGTCATCATTTTTTATAACTGAGTAGTATTCTTTTGTGTATATATGCCACATTTCCTAAGGCTTTTCATTCATCAACGGACACTTAAGTTGTTTCCATATCACTTTTTCTTTTCACCTTGAGCAAAATATAAAATTTCAATCACTCCCTGCTTTAAACAAAGACAATAATTTCTGCCCTACCTCAGAAATTCACATTTGTTAAAATAGGATGATAGGAACATGTTTGGAAGGTTTTCCTTAAAGATATTTTGAAGTTTACCACTGGTATATTTATGATCTGTACTCATAGGCAAATAAAGGAAAGGTGAAAGTAATTTGAATGGTTCATAAGAAATAAAAAAACAGACACTCTCCCTGTGATGCCTAGTTTTCAGACTTTCTCACCTACTTCCTGCCATTTTTTCCTACTTGCTCATCCATGGTCTCTATTCAACCTCTGTGCAAAATCAGCACATTTCTTTTCTGTGGATTTGTCCATGAAGAGTTCATCCACTATCAGACACCAAATACTTGGCCTCCCCAGCCATAGAGTATCTTCACTCGAGCATGCTGACTCCCATGGCCACATATTTCTATTTTTCTGACAGCTGATGTCTTGCCTTTTGCAGATCCCAAGTGTGGTAGGGGAGAGTCGTGCCTTGTGCTCTGTGGAAAGCGCTCTCCGCAGCTGTTTCCAAGGGGTGAGTGCCTGCCAGAGTGCCTGAGAGGTGGGGTGCCTACTCCATTTGCTCACTGATTTAAATTACAAACCTATTATTCCACATAGCTTTGCAACAACCTATTTTAGCAGGCAGACTTGCCTTTACTTTTTTGGCAAGACTGCCAAGAAACAGAGCCAAAAAAGAAGAAAATGCATCTTTTTAAAAAAATTATTTTTTTAATTTACTATATATAATAAAATTTAAATTATATATATTATATATATCATATATATTATATATATAAAACATCATGTGTATCCCTGGGTTCTCCATTTCCTTAACACCCGCTAACCATCTTAATCTTTTGTGTCCTCCACCTCCCCCTTTTTTTAACTCCTCCCGCTTTCTTGCTCTATGGTTCAGTAGAAAATGCACCTTGAACGGTACTAGAGACTCCAGTCAGATCTAGAAGCCTATTTAAGTGTGTCATTGTCTTACAGGTGTTGAGCCCAGCAATCAAAGAAGAAAAATTCCTGTCTTGGTTACAGTCTGAACCTCCCATCCTTCTGTGGCTCCCAACCTGCTACCGATTATCAGCCACTGAAATGTCCACTCACCCTGTTCGGTGTAGATCCTGTAGGACCTTCCCGATCACAGGACCAAGGTAGAGTCGCCTGTCAATATCCCCATTCCCCAATGGGTCATTCTCCAAATGGGTCTAGAGCTGAAGTTATCACTCCAGATTTCTTTATAGTCCTTTTTACACATCTGAAACTCAGTTGATTTTGTTGTTGTTAAATAATTTTCTGCATAAGGAATGTTGGCCCATAATGGTATTTTATCTTCTATAGTTAATGGAACACCAATTCCACTAACATATAGTTTGACCAGTAGATATTTTTATTCCTCTAAGGATGAAAAAGTTTTGCCTTTTGTTGCAGAACACGTTTAAAACACTTTGGAGCCATTCATAATAATGAAAATGAGAACAGGAATCGCTTACATGTATTAAGTATTAAACAAGAGTTGACTGAGTGGTTCATCTAGATCATTTCACTTAAGACTGGTTAAAATCACCCCAAAAGGTGGCATTATTATCCCTAATATGCAGAGCAGCTGAGCGAGCTTAGCGTCGTATGATTAGCAAGTGGCAGCAGCTGCCAGACTGACGAGAGCTTCTGCCTAGCAATCATGATGCTATACTGCCCCCTAGTGCCACAACGCTCAAACGGAATGATCCCAGTCAGAGGCCTCTCCTAGGAAGGCAGATTTGAAATCTTAGTTTGAAGGTGGGAGTTTGACATCTTTCCAGCTTTGAGGGGGATTGTCAAAATCAGATTTCTGAGCATTGGGACCTACAGGTAGCCCACAAGTCAGAGGTGGGAGGGGGGCTGCTGGGCCCAGCCAGGAGGAGAAAGGATTTGATTTGGGACCTGCTCCCACTTATTTCTCCTTTTCCCTTTCTGCACTTTCAGATTGTAACCAGCCCAGACCTTAACTCTGCCCCCCCCCCGGAAATAGTTCTGCTGGGTCCACTAATAAACTAGAACTCCTGTTTTTTCAATTATATATATAATATATAATATAATATATATAATATATAATATATAATATATATAATATAATATATATAATATATATATAATATAATATATATATAATTCAATTATATATATATATATATATCACTGTCTACCCCAAGGCTCTCCTACTACCTTATCACTGGTGAACCATCTTAATCTCTGTGCCCATCCTCCCCTGATTTTACCTTCCTCCCCCTCTCCTGCTCTATGCTTCAGTTCTCTTGACAGTTTTTTCTTTTCCATTTGTTCATTTGTTTTCCCTATATTCCTCATATAAGTGAGATCATCTCATCTTTTTTTCTTTCTGGTTTGTTTCTGCTAACATGATTCCTTCTAACTCCATTTATGTTGCTGTAAATGCCATAAGTTTGTCTGTTTGTGTACAGATACCACAACTTTCTGATCCATTTGTCTGTTCTGGGGCATTTGGGTTGTTTCCGTATCCTGGCTATTGTAAATAGTGCTGCAATAAACATCTGAGTACAGATGTCCTTTTGAATTAGTGTTTTTGTATCCTTTGGGTAAATTTCCAGAAGTAGGATTGCTGGATCAAATGATAGAACTCCTTTTTTAATTTTGCTGAGAGAAGAGATCTGAGTTGCTGAGAATTGTGAGGATACAGTGAAAAACCCTTGCTATGAGCTGAACTTGAAGCAATAAAATATATGGACAGGACTGTTGGACACCAAGCAAGTCCAACCAAAGAAATCTCCACTCAACAATGAAAAACAAACACTTTTTGTATTTGCCAGTGGAGGAATGTGAATATGATTTACCATATTATTTGCATGTCATAATCATTTAACCAATAAACACGTATTAAATACCTTACAATGCTTCCCGGACTGGACCAGGTATAAGATCCAATTTTTGGATCTTACAATTATATAAACCACAACTTCTATGATGAATTGTTTTTTCAAAGTCACTATGTATCCAGAAAACTGCTGTTATTCCTGTTTTTTTCAAAAGCCAAAGCTGAGTTTGAATCACTCGCTGGCTCAAGGCGCTTTAAAAAACTGCAAAGGCAGAGAGGTGATGTGTCACATTTGAGGTTATGTCCCCATCTATTGAGAATGAGATTAAGCTTCCCCTTGGAAATGCCTCTGTGCCCATCACCTTTCCTCCTTGAGACTCCAGACAAAGTTCATATCTCATATATAGCAGTAACTGGTGACCTGGGGAAATGCCTTTAACCTCGCTGGAATCCATTTCTTAGTAAGCAAAATAAAGAGGTATAGGTTAATTGATGCTGCCCGCTTCTTTGAGCCACAGCCTGCTGCCTTGGAAATTGCTTGAATGTACTAGTCTTAGCCTTAAACTTGTGGTTCTGATGCTCAGACAACTCCAACAATAGCCTCAAGGTTTTTTGCTTTAGTGAGATTGATAAAACGATTATAGGTCAAAAGGCGGCAGGAGGAGGGCAAAGACATGACCTTCAAAAGAGAGGGAAAGTCCAGAAACCATTGCAAAACCAAGTATTAACTTCAGCAGCACTTGTCACTGCTGTGTTAACAGCCACCTAAGGTTAAGATGAGATTGGGGGGAAAAAAACCTGATCCCAGATGGCAAAGGCATCAACAGATGAATCTCATTATCTGCTCTACACCATTTCTCATATACTTGTAAGTAGTTTTGGTGCATAGAGCAATTAATTCAAGGAACTAAATTCAGCTTACTGTCCAGGATATGTTAATTCTATCCCTACGGCAAGGCTGGAAAAAGTAGCCAGCACAGGTGGTTCATCAAAAAAACTTTCTTATACTACACTTTCATATACAAAATGAATGCTGTACTGTGTTATGTTCAAATCTTTGTGAAAACTTTGCAAAGCTGAGTGGGCCTGACTAACTAGCTTCCTTTTCTTCATGAAGAAACCACATGGTCATTTAACTTTATTAGCTAATGTTAGTTGAAAAATGTGACTGGGAAATGAAGTCCTTTTTGTCATGCAACACCAAACTTAACCTGGTACCACACTAGAATTCAAGCAACGAGGATTTTATTTGTTGGCTGAAAAACAGATACAGGAGTTCATCCTCTAAAGGCCTTCCCTGGCAGGGAAGAAGCCAGGATTTATCTAAGGGAAGCACCGAGAAAGGTGCTAAATAGTCTGCATCAATGAGATTCAGAGAAATAAGCCAGACAGAGGGCCAGAAAGGACCTTCATCCTCTCACTCACACCATCTTTCCTTCCAAGGTTTGTCCTGACCAGACAGCTTAGTCATGGCATTGACAGGCATGCTTTTCACTATGGCCTTGAGTTATAGCTTAACCCTGGTCTTATTTCCACCTCCATCTTGGTCTCAGCCCATCTTGCCTGGTTTTCTATGGTTTTGTCTACAACATAAGTGGAGCATGGACAAGGATCTTCTGCTTTGAAAAATAAAGAGCAGGGCAAAAATGAACCGAGCAAACAAGGGATATCTGGTCACTGGGGACAGATGACAGTTTCCATCTGAAAGTCACCAGTGTGTATGAATTCAAACCCAAGCCCAATCCTTGGTGGTTTAGCGTAGTTGTTACTGTTAAAATAACAGACTGTCCCTCCACAGTCTTTCCCTGAGTCCCAAACTATCTCAACTACTTGCTAAATAGCTATGGAATTTTTTGGCAAGTTACTCTCTTAGGTTCAGTTTCTCTATCTGTAAAATAAGGATAATAAAATACCTGACCTTAAAGAACTTCAAAGGGTTAACTGTCAACACATCTCTAACAGCTGCACAGTGGAGGGAAAACATGTTAGCTGCTTTTATAAACACTTTGCACTATGTATTAGTATCTTGCTCTGGTTGTTAGTAGCCTACAGAGGGACTGGGGTACAAGGACAGCGATGGCTGGTTTCCTGCTCTGCCTTCAAATGACAGATCTTCTAGACTTCTGCCATCTGGCTCTGGAACACTCCAAGTTTGTATTTCTCTCTTCTTCTGAATTTCTCTCAAATTCAGCAGAATTTGCAGGGTTTTTCAAAGCTAAAAGCTCAATTCAAAATATTCAAGTTCAGCTACACAGCATGGTGGACCGAGAGGCTGTCCTAGGGACGTTGGACAGCTCTACACAGTGAAAGTACTTGGTGGCTGGAGGAGACTCAGTCAGACTTCTGTGTTGTAGCAACACAATGCCCTATCATAAAAAACACTGTGGTTTCTTTGATTAAATAAACATGTAACATCCGTGCAAAGTTTGGGGCAACTTGAAGGCTCAGACATCTCCTGTGTGTTTGGGATGCCCATTCTCTGCCTATCTTTGCTCACCCACTAGTAGTGACGTAGCTGTACTTCCATTTTGATTGGCAGATACCGCTGTCTGAAGTGCCTCAACTTTGACATCTGCCAGGCCTGTTTTCTATCTGGCCTTCACAGCAAGTCCCACCAGAAGTCTCATCCTGTGATTGAGCAGCGTGCCCAGGTACCATCTAAGGCAAAGTGACAATGGCACATGAACCAGCTCAGTACAAACTACGGCAGCTTAAAATCTTCCCCTCCTGTGAGACTACCTATTCTGCTCCTTCCCTGCAGTAGAATATTCAAGACTAAGGAAATGGTAACCTTATCATATATCTCTCCACATAAACATGCTTTCTTCACATCACCGATTTTAATAAAACCTCTGGGAGCAAGAAAAGGTCTGGGCCCAATCTGAAGCCATCAGTTCCGTGTCACGTGCTGGAAAGTATCTATGAAGACAAAGAGGAGGGAGGCTTTGGAAATGGGTACAAATTAAAATGAAAAGGCTCTGGCTGGGTAAAAATTTGAAGCAAAACATCCAGTGGCAAATACATTTGGAGAGAAGTTTCTCTTCGTAACGTATCTTTTCTTGAATCCTAAACATCAAGTATTTTCTTTAGGAAAGATGAAAGGTAAAATTGCTATGTTTGTTTTCATTGGAAGAGTATAACCAAGATTTCATAACTGCCTTTCAGAAAATTTTTTAAGTTTTTATTGACATAACTTTCCATCATAACATACATTGCAGGCATGTATCACTGGGAATCAATGTGTATGTACTACATTAGATACACATTGTTTAGCAGTGAACTTATGTTCATTGATTCTATCCATTTGATTCTATCCATCATCATTATTATTGTCCCCTTTATCCCAAGGTTACACCCACCTTTCCCCTTCCCAACTGCTAATTGGCCTTTTAGTCCAAAATCTGAGTCTTGTTTCATTTAATTTGTTCCCTCTGTATTCCACCCATGATTGAACTCATAGGCTGTTTGTCTTTCTTTGTAAGAACACAAGAAGAGAATTCAGTTTTTCTAAAAAGAAATAAAAGTAGGATTGTAAATTTTAATCAAAAACATTTTGATTTTTCTAGAAAGAGCTCCTTCATCACGGGTTCCTATGAATCTGGTTCTCCGTGAGTGGCATCACTGTGCTAACGGCAGTGAAGGATGTTGATGAATTAACGTTAGCAAGGACAATTTCCCCTTATGAATGGCCCACGAAAATCAAATGATTGGCTCTTGCCAAATAATTTCCCATGGGCATCACTTAACGAAACTTTACTAACCCACGTCCTCAGGATTATTGGTTTATAATCTTCCTGTTTTTTTAAATCCTGGGGCGAAATAGCGTTTATTGGTGTTAGGCTGACACCTTGTGGTCAATTGGTTGCTGCATTTTAGAGTTCAAGTGTTGAAAAACATCTCATTCATTCCTCCTGTGTTTCTTGTGGCAGAGGTAATTCGTTTGAACTGGATGGGTGGGCCTTGGATGGTCCGTGAACCACTGAAATGTTATTTTGAATTACATATAGGCTATGATCCTTTTCCACAGAGATCCAAAGGTGACTCCAATTCTTACAGGAATCCACACTGTTATCCAGAGGTTTAGCCTTCTGTGAGCCCCTTTTCCAACTTCAGAATTCCCTATTACTGGGCTGTTCTATGGAAGAAGAGCCATTGCAGGAGCTGGATTATTAATGTGGAAGTTACGCCACATGTATGTGCACAGAAGTTGAAAAAAAATTTAGGTAGATGATTTCTCGTTGCTGGGGGTACCACAGACTCAAGCAATCCCTAGCCTCAGCTTCCCAGGTAGCTGGGATTACAGGCGTGTGCCGCCACGCCCAGATATTTTTTTGGAACTAGGTCTCGCTAAAGGCCCCCAGCGGGACTCGAACCGCGATCCCTAGCCCCAGCTGCTTCATAGGCTGAAGCTTACAGGCACGAGCCACCGTGCCCAGCTAGGTAGATGATTTCTTTGAGGATCTAAAGTGAAAGAATTCCAAAGACTTTCTTCATGGCCAGTTCTCTCAAGTAAAAAGAAGACAGTGTTTAAACTGGTCTGACCCTTTTTAATGTTGGCGTTTCCAGCAGATGTCAGCAAAGGAGAATACTAAACTCCTCCTCAGGACCCTCAGAAACCACCTGCTCCAAGGACGCTGTAAGAGAGAAGCTGTGAGAAGGCACTCACCGAAAGACCAGGTGGCTCCAAAGGGCGTGGTTAACTGCACACCAGCCAGGTGAGTGTGGTGGGCAGGGAACAGGGTAGCAGCCAGCTGGGAATTGACAGCTTACACGAGACTGACGTGCCCGAGGAAGACTGGGGGTGCCACGGGAGGGCCTTAGGCTCTCAAGAAGACGCTCATTTTAAAGTAAACTCCAGGCAAAAAAATCCTTTAAACAATTGACCTTCCAATTATTTAGAGGTATTTCTACTAAAAGGTGGAAAAGAAGATTTTTGATATTAGTGTTTGAATATATTGTCTATATTGTCTATATCCCTGGGTGGTGGTGTTTATTTGCTAGCATTTGAAAGCCTAATTTCAGAATTGTTATTTTTTTTTAAAGGAAAAGAAAGACACATTACCTCATCACTCATAGATCAGTACTATTCACAGTTTAATAGTGACCAAATTAGAATGATGCTGCTTCTTTATGCCTATGTGCAAATGAAGACATTTAGAACGTCATTCATTTCCAGGATTTTATGTTTAATGACATCCTTATAAGGAAACACCACAAGTCACAAGCAATCCCTTATCATTGAACACTTGGTTATTTTCTAATTTTGCCCTCTGTCCCCCCCCCACAAATTCTGTAGCCGATATTCCTAAATCTGCACATTCCAATATTTTCAATATTTTATTAAGATAAATGCAGTCAAATTCTCTATCAAAAATTGTGGACTTTGCTATTCTTCAAAAATTTAAATGCTGAATTATGCTCGCCTGGGGAGTATCCCAAAGCAGACACTCTATTACCTGTATATGAAGGTACTCATCATATACCTGATCACCAACCTATGGAAAACTTTTAATTGTCCTTTTTAAATGTTCTTTAACACTTAAATGTTATTTTTTTTAATGAACCAGTTTTTCATAATTTAAAATTTCAGAAGATAAAGGAAGGAGATATTGTTTCCTTGGAATTGTGTTCATCATCATTTGGGGACAAAAATTAGAAGTATTCATTGACTCCCATTTCCTGTGAGTTTAAATCAAACTGGAATTACTTTTAAAAAAATTCTCTAATATTTTCTCAGATATCCACCAAATATTTTCGTTTCAATCTCAGATTTTTGTCTGGCTGAGGTCCATTTGTCACTTTACAATTTGTCATAATTGAATAGAATCTTATAGCTTCTAGTAAGAAAGGTACATATTGAGTTTACATTTAGATGCCTTTCATTATCCCCATGTCACATTTACCTAGGAGATTTTTATCAAATAGCTTTAAGTTAGAGAATTTAGACATCTTCTTGACATATATTACTAATATAACTAGTTCAAACATAAAAATAGGCCAGGCATGGTGGCTCATGCCTGTAGGTGGTAGCCTAGGAAGCCACGACCGGGGCCAGGGATTGCAGTTTGAGTCCCGCAAGGGGCACGTGGCAAGACCTAGTCCCCAAAAAATAGCTGGGCATGGTGGTGCGCACCTGTAATCCCAGTTACCTGGGAAGCTGAGGCTGGGGATTGTTTGAGTCTGTGCTCCCCCGGGCAATGTGAGCCTGCAGATCCATGGGCAAAAATAGGGAGACCTAGTCTCAAAAAAAAAAAAAAAAAAAAAAAAAAAAAAAAAAAAAAAAAAAAAAAAAAAAAAAAAAAAAAAAAAAAAAAAAAAAAAAAAAAAAAAAAAAAAAAAAAAAAAAAAAAAAAAAAACCCAAACAAACAACATAAAAATAAAAATTATGATACTAGATTCTAATTCGTTTTCTTCAAGTCAGTTATTGCACCTTTTCCCTAGCGTAATAAGTATGAAATGTGGCAATTAGTCATATGGATGTGTTGGGTCTTATCTAAAATCCTACATTCTAAATAGTTGCAATGTGAAGACCCATACTCGTATTTGGACCACTTTGGACCACTTTTCTTTGAACTACTGAAGTCCTCCTGATCTCTTGGAAACACAAATATGATGGTATTCCTCACCTGCTCATCTCCCCCAGACTCTCATGTCTTAAATTCTCCCATTATCTTCCCATTGTCTTCAAGCTATAAACAAAATTGTAACATGACTTAGAAACATTTTGAACACCTGGGCCACCTGGACAACCTTTCCAGTTCTATTTCCCCCATATTCCCTTGTACCCTACCCCTGGTGCCCCCCCATGTGACTATGTCAGAAATCCCACCCCTTAAGGATCTAACCTCTAAAGACTCTGTGTACCCTAGACCACCACCTCCCTGCATGATTCCTCAGTTCCTAAAGACCCACAAAAAGTCTTGCTCAGATGTCACCTCACCTTGGGGGCCTCTCCTGACCATCTGTTAACATATCAGCTCTGTCACCTTTCTGATACTGCCAGTCCTCTTCCCTTGTTATATTTTTCTTCAAAGCATTTGTCAGCATCTCACTATATTATTCTATATTATTTTATATTATATTTATTTTGCTGTAATATAAGCTTCATGAGGGAAGGAACCTTTATATTGTTTCCAGTTGTATTTCCAGTATCTAATATTGTCTGCATACAGTTATGTGTGCACTCAACAAACTCAGCCAGTTTGTTGACTGGCTGATTAACTGGATGGCATCATCATCATCATTATAATGTTGAAGATGATGATGCATGTATGATAAAGCAATGAATGTAAGAAGAGATAAAGTGTATCGTAAGCTAATTTATAATGGAACATGGAAGAGCACCATGAGTAGTAACAATGTTGGAAGAAAGTAGCAAAGTTTTTGAGCCTGAAAGAACAGAGAGACACAGAAATCTTGTTCTCAGCCAGCAGTGTGTGACTTGGGGAAGTCACTTCATGATTCTGTGATTCAGTTTCTTGACCTAACAATATGGACAACCAGTCTGTTCCATTCTCACACTACTATTTGTGGAGTAAGATGAGGAAAGAATTGGGTGCACAATACAAAGTTAAAGGCTTTCAATGCTCATGTGTTATGTTCTGTCTGAGAACAACATGGTTGCTCCCCAAAGGAACGTTCTTATGTAATAATTTTCATTTAGCCAAAATATTGATCAGTCAAAAATTCTGATAGCGGCTAATCTAAGAGAAAAGTGAATGTGGAATATTATCATTTTATAATGTGACAATTGCTTTTTTAAAAAGCCTTAATATCTATTAAGGTGGCACTAGTACTGTCTTTTACGAGATTAAAATTTGTGGGTTTTTTTGTTTTTTTAAGAGACTAGGTCTCACTATGTTGCCCGGAGTAGTTCCAAACCTGCACACTCAAGTGATCCATAGCCTCAGCCTCCCAAGGCTGGGATTACAGGCATGTGCTACCATGCCCAGCTATTTTTTGAGACTAGATCTCGCTATGTTGCCCAGGGTAGTCTCGAACCCACAAACTCAAGTGATTCCTAGGCTCAGCCTCCCAAGGGAGATTAATGGTTATTGCCAAGTGGTAATTATGGATTTATTCAGGCTGCTGTGAGAATTCTGTAAGTATTCTCCTACCTTTTAATGAAGATTCCCTTACTTTACAGATAAGTTTATTTTGAAAAAGTTTCATTTGCAAGCACATAACTAATTTAAAAAGATATACCTATCCCTATATTAATTGCAACTATTTGTAGCAGCCAAGATAGAGATACAACCTAACCTAAGTATCCATTGATGGATGAATGGAAAAAAAGGATGTAATGTGTGTAAGTATGTACAACAGAGTACTACTCATCTTAAAAAAGAATGAAACTGCTGTTTGTGGCAATATGGATGAATGGGCATGGGGTTATTATGCTAAGTGAAGTAAGACAGCCAGCGAATGACAACACCATATGATTTCACTAATGTGTGGAATCCAAAAAGTAAAACAAACGAACAAGGCAAATGTACAGATACAGGAAACAAATTGGTGTTTACCAGAGGCAAGGGATGTTATGGGTGAAAGGGCTCAAGAGATACAAACTTCCAGTTTGAAAAATAAATAAATCATGGAAATGTAATCTACCGCCTGGATGACTAGAGTCAATTATACTGTATTGTAAATGTGAAAGTTGCTTTAAAAAAATCTTAAAAGCTCTCAGCCCATACACAAGAATTTATAGCTTTATGTGGTGGCAGATGGTAAGTAATCTCATTGTGATAAACACTTTGCAATGTATACAAACGCCTAATCACTATGTTGTACACTTGAGACTACTTTAATATTGTATGTTCATTATACTTTGATTAAAAATATAACTGAAAGCTGGGTGCCAAATATCACTACTATTAAATACTTTGTAATGTGCTTGCAAATAAAAAGGAAAATTAAAACAGTGAAAAAGACAAAATTACTTTCATTTGTAGCCAAGATGATTGTGAATTCCCAAGAAATGCCCAGTAACTCTATCAAAAGTACTATAATTAATAGGCTTTGAGTGGTGGAAAAAAAAAATACATATGCACAAGTAGTTCTTCACTATGCTAGTAATAGCCAAATAGAAATCTTATAAAACTTTCATTTATAATATTTATAAAAATTAAGAAACTAGGGGGAAAAGTAACAAAAAAGATATAAGACATAGAGAGAATCATAATTTGTTGCGTACAGTGGGCAAAACCTGAACAAAAGGAGAAACCAGCAAAATTCCTAAGACTGTGTGTTCTCTAAAAATTAATCTTTGATCCTCACTATTGCAGATTCCAGATTTATAAATTCACCTACTTGTGAAAATTCATTTGGAAGCCCCCGTCAACACTCACCATAGTTTCTTGGACATCTGCAGACATGCGCAGAGCAGCAACGCCAGGAAGATGGTTGCTGCACAGCTGAGCTCTAACTTAGTGATGCTTTGTCTTTTTGGTTCAGCTCCCAAACTGTAAACGCACCTCTGATTTTTGTGCCATACTTTTGGGGGTTTTGTTGTTGCAAAGTTGCAAATGTCCCCCAAACAAATGTGACATTTTCGGGTGTTCCTAAGTAAAAGAAGATTGTGGTGTGTCATCGTGAGAAAAGACGTATTAGATAAGCTTCATGCAGATATTAATTACAGTGTTGATGAGCATGAGTTCAAGGTTAATGAGCCAATAATATTTATTGAAGGTGTCTTGGAACAGACACACACATAAAGTAACTTGGATTAGAAAACATGAATTAAAAACAAAATGATTATAAAGGCAGCAGTCTGTTCATGATGCCAACTTGTAGTACAAGCATCAGACTCACCAGTATGCATAGGTTCTTTCTGTAGGTTCTAACAGATACACAGACAAACCACACAGGGCAGGCCAGGGTCAGGGCTGGGGGGTACTGGGAGGCAGACAAGCCCCCCAACTCCCCAGAAATCTTCATTTTTTCAGGCCTCTCTTGCTGGCATTCTCTCTTGCTCACTCATTCCTTGCTTCCATGCATGCTCTCTCATGCCCTCTCTGCCCCTTTATCCCCTCTTTCCTAGGCCAGGTGTGTACACTTAAACATGCACACCTATTGGGCTGCATAGTCATGGAGCAGATACAATATCCCACATGCTGGCTAATAGGGAGGAAAGCCTGACTAGCTCACTTTACACTTTGGATTTGGCTTTGTTTATTCGTTTGACTTTTTTTTAATCTTTATATTCTACAAATGAGTGAAAGCGTGTGGTATTCATCTTTTTCCTTTTGACTTACTGCACTTAGCATAGCTCCTCAACGTTTCATTCATATTATCCCAGATGGCAAGATTTCAACTTTATTATGACTAAGTAGTATTCCACTGTGTACATATATCACATCCTCTTTACCAGAATGTCAAAGATCAAATAATGATAATGTCCACATTCTTTCCAGTAAATAACCTGAAAGATATTCATGCAATAAATATTTAGTTCATATTCTTATAAGAACTTGGAGTAAATCAGTGGACAAATGGACAAAAATCTCTGTTCTCATTGAGCTTTCATTCTAGTGGAGGGACAAGGCAGTGACAATATAAGTGAACTATTGAGCATATTAGGAATTTTAAGTTCAAAAAAATAATATAATAAATAAAGCCAGGTAAGAGAAATTAAGAACTGAGAGAGAATTGAGAGCAAATTTAAATAGGATTGTCAGAGTGGATTTCAGTGAGAGTTAGCATTTGAACTTTGTCTTCAGGAGATGAGAGTAAATCACATACATACCTGAGAAAAGTAAACTGCAAGTTGAAGAAACAGCCTGTTCAAAGCACAGGTGTACCTGATAGCGCCAAAGAGAGAGCAGAGGCAGGTGCAGCTGAATGTAATGACGGAAGGACTGCTGAGCACAGCTTAATGGGTAAGCTGGGGATGGCAACAGGAAGGGAATAGAAACTCAGTTCCATCAGTATTTTCCTAAATTTCCTCTAATGCTTCCATTTTGAATTTCAATGTTTGCTCCATTTGAAATTTATGCTAGCAAGGATCTAACTTTGCTTTCTTTCAGAGGATAGTCAATGATGTGACCTTCCTCCTACATAATTAAAAAATATTTTAAATTATTATAATCTTCTTACATACTTGGGTCAATTAATAGGATTTATATGCTCATCTTCAGATCTTTGGATTTTTCGTTTCAGGCAGCTACGTGAAAATCTTTATGATCATGATGGTACTGTAGTAAAATATGAAGTTATTATCATTTGAAATGGGAGAGTTATAAATAGAACAGTTTTATGAGGGAAGATCAATTTCATTTGGGACATATTAGATTGCAATGAGAGAGATATCAAGTAGGCAGGTGACTAGTAGGGTCTGCAATTGGGAAAAAGGATATCGGAAATATGAATTCTGGATCTGTTGAAATTTATGACTTTTAAAGCCACAAGATTGTATGAAGTCACCAAAGAGAGACAGAAAGGTCAAGTCACAACAAATAGAAAGATCAAGGACTGCACCCCATGATGCCTCACATTACAAACTGGGAGAAGAAAACCCAGCAAGGGAGACCCAGAGAGAGAGAGACTGAGGCAGGAGGAAACCCAAGAAGTTGAGGGATACACCCAGGTGTGTTTCAAGGAAGAAGGCATGGTCTATTGCATTGAAGGCTGCCTCTAACTTAAAAAACAATTTTTAAAAATAAATTTATTCTTAAATGAATTTTTACTTATTTATTTTAATAGTAAATGACTTTAAAGATCATCTGATCTACACCTGCACTGCTCTTCTTCCACATTTTAGTGTTGAAAGAAATGAAATATCAGAGAGGGTCCTTTGACTAGTTCATGGAAAATCTAGGACCACAATCCAATTCCTATTCTGCTACATTAGCTATCATGGTGATAATTGACCTGTGGATTTAGCAGTGTGGAAATCATTGATGACCTCAAAAGAATATTGTAGGATAGTGGTAATAAGAAAGCAAATAGATAAGAGGTAGTATCAGAGAAAAAGGAAGCTGAGGAATTGAGAACAGCAAGTGAGAATATTCTTCCCAGGGTTTTTACTGTAGAAGAAGCAAAGAGATAGTGTGAGTGGTGGTGAGCAAAGTTAAGAATATGCCTTGTCATGATGGCAAAAGTAATAGCTAAATGTGTATAGATAGAAAGGCATGAAACAACCCTAATGTGTGAAAATGATCTCTGAAAGGGTAAGGTGACAAACATAGCTATGGTTTGCCCTGTTTTTTCCCACCCCCAAAATGCCCACTACTTATCACATTTTTAAGTATACGGCAGAATTATAGCTTCCTCCCCTCTGCTCTCCTTGTATCTGTAGCTGTAGTCCCATGATGTCAGAAATGAGCACCTGTCTGTCCTTTAGATATGAAGTCTCTGTGAGCAAGGTATCCTCTGCTTTCTTAAAAAATCTTTTTTTCTCTATAATAATCTATAATGGCAGGATATAAAAATAGTTTTTAACAAGGGAATAAAACTGTAAAAATGGAATATAGCTGACCTTAACCTGCCTTGTGCCAGTCTATGTTCTTTTAGATAGGACGTAGTAAACACCTACAATTAGATTTACTAGTACCTGACCTGGAGAATTTTCTGTAGTCATTCCTGAATTTCTTTTGCATTCTCATTTTTCAGATTGTCAAGAAGGGGTGGGGGTGGGGGGAATTTGGCTATCAAATAAATAGTTGGAAAAGAGCACAGAGAATAAAAGCTGGAGTGCTTCATTGCTATTTTTTTTAACTTGGTATCTGATTTAACATTATTTAAAAGAATTTCTTCAGTGACATATTTTATAATTAAAATTTATTACAAGCTCTCATAAGATTCCATTTTCTGACAGACTCTTCATTCAGCATGATAGCTCTAAAGTACCAAAGTATGTACGTCCAATGGGCCCGGCAGCCACAGAGGTCTCCAAACCAATACCTCAAGTGATATCTCAGGCTCAGCAGACCAACAACAGCAGCCTACATCAGCAGGTGAGTCCAAGGAAAGGTTGGACGATTTTGTTATGGTACCGTGTGACTCAGTGAACCTTTCCTTCGTTTGGAGAATATTTTCAAGATGTTAATGTGATCATGCATTATCTAGGAACATATTTCTTTAAAAACCTTACCTTCACTGTAAAGTACTATATATTCATTATAGGAAATCTGGAAAAGTCAGAAGAAAAAAAAAATCAAAGAACAAAATTACATAACCATTTCATTCCCTTCAGACATTTTTATATAATATGGTTGTACCATAAACTTTATCTATTGTATGATTCTGTCTCTATATAAGTTCTGTAGTGAGAATTGTCCCTTGCCATTGTAATTTTTCAAAAAATTCTTAATGGTGGGGTAATTTTATTTCAATATATATGGCATTATTTAACCCACTCCATTCTGTTATTTCCAATTTTTGTTCTAATTTAAATTTTTCATGATTAAATCCCTTATGCATTATTCTTTAACAGGGTTCCTCAAACATTTTATTAGAATGTTTTTAAAATCTCTAGGATGAGAAGTAGAGATGCTTTTAAGATTTCTTCATTATTGCAAAGTTGCTTCTAGAAAGGATGTAACAAATTGCATTCTCAGTAAATACAAGTAACTATTTCACTTGATTCTTGCTGATATTGACTTTTATCATATTTTAAATTTTGTTAATTTGATGAATATATTGTATTTTATTGACCATAACTTGTACTTCCCTGTTAAGAGTGAAGTGAAATGCCTTTTCCCCATTTAGTTAAGAAGGCAATTATATTTGCTCTCTGTCAATGTCCTCTGTTTGCTTTTTACTTACGCAATAGTTTGATTTATTAATGTATGTGGACTTTTTAAATTTCCTGTTTAACAATTGGAAATCTTTCTTTGCAGTTATTTTCAGTCTTTTTTATAATGAGACTTGCTGTTTAGACATTTTCACTTATGAAAACACTATCAATCTTTTCCTCTAGGATTTCGCACAGTTTTATGCTTAGAAAATTTTCTCACTGAGGAAATAAAATGACTCTAGTCACATTGTTTTAACATGGTGTTATTATTTTTGACATTTAATTTGCAATTATAAACCTACCAGGCTTTTATTTTGGCACATGATAGAAAGTAAAGGTATATACCTTTCTTACTTTTTTATATAAATAAACGTTCCCTAAGCTCAGCTACATCTTTTCTATTGTTATTACCTTAGAGGTTACTGAAGTATAGATGATAATTTTCACCATATTAGATTGCTTTCTGCTATATGTTTAGCTTAATTGCTTTTTTAACTTTATTTCTACATAGGAATTTGAATTGAATTGAATTCTATCTTTATGATACACATTTACATGTTATGGAACAAATGTTTTTCTTTTTTTTTATTCAGATTGCTTTTTTGTATAATCTTTCACACCATTGGTTTAACTCATATAGAATCAGTTACAAAGTAACTCAAAACCATTTAACCATTTTTCATTTTTGAATTGATATAATTGACATGTTAGTTTCAGGTATACACCATAATAATTAATTATTTGTATATATGGCAAAATGCTCATATATACAAAATGCTCATATATAATAAGTCTGCTTTGTACCCATCACCAAATAGTAAAATATTTTTCTTGCGATGAGAAATTTTAAGATCTCTCTTAGCAACTTTCAAGTGTACAGTCCAGTATACTAACTATAGTCACCGTGCTGTACATCACCAGGACTGACTGACTGACTTCCTACTCTGGTAACTTTTGACCTCTTTTTTTTTTTTTTTT
>PVHY01013077.1:0-42435 GCA_004024945.1 Uropsilus gracilis | reverse complement strand
GGCTGGATGTCCTCAGGGAGGGTGGCGGTGATGTTATAGCAGCCCGAGCAGGCGGGGAAGCGTGGCTGGGCCAGACGTCACGTGGCAGCTGCAGGCACTGCCGGTCTGAGGTGTGGCTCACAGAGGTGGTCTCCCTCGCGCTGAAGGCTGGTGTCTGCTGGGTCCTGGTGGCCGCCGCTGGTCACCTGCAACATCCATGGTGTTGGTAGGTCGGGAGGTCAGCAATGGGAGGGGAGGAGCAGCCGCCTTGCTGGGCAGGTTCAGCAGCTCCCAGGAGGCCACCCGGGAGGCCGGGCCTGGCTGCAGGTCCCGGAAGCCCTGCGTCCTGAGGGGGGCGCTACAGGGCTGTGAGGATGGGGCTGGGAGGCAACCCTGGCAGGTGGCTGTACCACAGCCTTGTGGCTCCCCTGCCGGCCCCAGGACCCGCACCCCAAACCCAGCCCACCCACGGATGACCCCAGGCAGTTGGGTCCTTGCCTTTGGCTGCCCGGCTCCCAGCGGGGCTGCATCCATCCAAGTAGGACCCCGCTCTGGGCTCCCTGACCTGGCATCTGTGGCCAGGGCTGGACTTGCACTGGCTCATTAGGGTCCCTCCCCTTGGCCAACTGCAGCGTAGGTCACCCAGCGGTTTCCACGGTGACCAGTAGGACCTGGCAGTTGAGGCTTCAACAGCTTTTTGTCAACTGTCAGTTCCGATCTGCCTGGCATTGAGGCAGGGAGGGGAGAGGGAGCGGGGGTCGGGTCAGGACTGCAGGTGACCTGGGCAGTGGCGGGGGAGCCCAGACCCCCGGGAAGGGTCCCTGAAGCTGAGCCACCTGGGCACATGCCGGGGTGGGGAGGGCCCAGCTATAGGCTCTGGACTGCAGGACCCCGAGGAGGTGCAGTGACATGAGAACCGTGGTTCCCGGCGCAGGGAGAGCAGGTGGGCAAAGGTGCAGGTGGCGCGTGGTGTCCTTCCCACCCTACCTTGTCTGTGCGCAGAGGCCGAGGTCCACCCAGAGCTGTGCCTGGAGCCGGTGGCCTTGCTACGATGCCCCTTGCAAGGGTTTAGCTGCCAGCCCCGCAGCACGGCTGCCCCAGCCCAGGGGCTCAGCCAGCCACAGGCCTGCAGTTCCACGGCCAGGAGCTCAGCAGGGCCCAGGCCGTCTGCCTGCGGCCACTGGCGAGCATGACCCACAGTGCCTTCTGCCGTCAGGAGGTGAGTGTCACCTCCCATCTCGGAGGTGCCCCTGGTGTCCCTCTGATGCCCTCAGCTCAAGGCCAGGACAGCAGAGGACGCAGCGTTCACCTAGACTTGGAGGTCTGAGCCTGGCCAGCCTGGCCCCTCCTGTGCGGCCGTCGCCCCTTGGCCAGCTCTGTGGGCATCACCTGCCTCCCGCCTGGAGGAGCCGCGGCCTCCCCTATAGCGAGTCCTCCCGGGTCGAGTCCTGGTCGCAGATGGTGTATCCGCCACCCTCCTGCTCCCACACCAGGACCCAGTGATCGGCTGCCACCGTGGTCACCAGCAGTGTGAGCCTCAGCCTCCAGGTCTGGGGTCGGCGCTGGGGCACCTGGAGCCCTTGGGTCTGACTGGCTCGACAGGCATCGTGGAAGCCGCCTGGGGGGGGGGGTGGGAAGCCTTTCCCCCACGGGGCAGAAAAAGCTACCAACGTTCCACACCTGGAAGGAACGACCCCTGGCGTGGCCGGCCTCAGAATGACACCTGTGTCTTGCAGAGTTGGCCAGAGGCGACTGGAGCTGTGAAGCGCTGTGGTCAGTGCGCAGCCGGAGCCACAGCCTGCAGAGGGTGGTCTCGTCCTGTCCTGACCGACGGCTGGCCTGTGCCAGGGAACGGCCTCCCTGGACCCATCTCGCCCACCCCCTGCTGCAGGTGAGACCATCTCTTTCGGGTGGGCTCGGTTTTGGCCCCTTTGACGTGGTCACGGGAAGACCAGGTCACGCTTCCATTTGAGCGGGCACCGGAGGGACAGGAACAGAGGCTCAGCCATGCGTCTAGGCTGTGCGGGAGGTTTGAGCCACAGGTTGCAGATTTGCACCCCCTGAGCGGTGTGACCCCAACTCGGGGGCCCCAGGCATCCCCAGCAGCTGCTGTGTGTCTGGGCCAGGAAGCATCTCCATGTCTTCGCCTCTGCCTGACCCTGCCTGAGGCCTGAGGGTGGTGGGCAGGGGATGCACAGGGTGGAGACCACGCCCGTTCTCCCCCTCCCCCACAGGTGCTCAAGGGCCACATTTGGAGCGAAGGACAATGACCCCGCAGGAGCTGCTGAGTTTCCTTCTGTGCAGGCGTGGAAGTTTGGTTCCTACTTCTGAGCATCAACATCACCCCAGCCGGGTGGACATGATGGCACAGTGACCCCTCAGGGACAGACTCGCGTTCAGGCAGGAGTTTTTCTCAGACATTTAGTGAACCCCCTCCCCCCAGGCCACTGCAAGGAGGGATGACCCTCAAATCTCGCTAGGCCGCCCCGGCCTCCACAGGCAGCAGGGGCAGGAAAAGCTGTCTGCGGGGAGGCAGTGATTTCATTTCTTGCCCAGAGCCCCGGCTCTGCTGGGATTTGGGCGGAGCTGTGGCTTCCTCCCTCCCTCCAAGGAGGACAGCCGGGCTGACTGTCACCCCAAGGGGAAGGGCAAGGAGAGCAGAGGTGACGTGGCCCCTGGCTGAAGGTCTGTCGCCCAGGGACAGACAGGACGTCTGCCCACTGGCCTCAGGGACACCACTGGCCAGGCTGCGACCACTGTCCGTTAGGTGAATGTCCAGTAGGGGTATGTGCTTTGTCCCTCCAGTTCCCAGATGGCAGTGCTGAGGCCTCTCGCTGGGTCTGGGAGGGCCGGGTCTCCGGTGCTGGCAGGTGGGGGGGCCAGGTCATGGGAGCCAACGTGGCAAGGGAGGCTTGGCCTGGGCGAGGTATCCGCCTGGTGGGTGGGAGGGCTAGGTTCTAGCATCCCATGGTGACAGGGTTGCATGGCCTGGGCTCGATGTCCACAGGGAGATGGTCGCACCAGGTCCCAGGTGTGGCTCACGGAGAATGTTACCTGCGTAGCTGAAAGGCCGGGCATCTATTCCCCACCTATTGGGGAATATGGCTGGCTATTATGGCAGCCAGCCATAACTGCTCAGACGTAGCAGCCATGGGTGTGGGGCCTGGGTTGGATGTCCAGTCCGAGGGCCTGGCCCAGCGGTCTCATGGGCTCTAGCCGCATCCCTGCAGAGTATGTGGTGTTCTTCAAGGGGGCTGGCCATGGGCCACCAGCCTGCGCTGCAGGGCCTTGCGAGATCCCGTGTCCTGCCACAGGTACTGCAGGGCCAGGACAAGCATGGACTTGACTTGGGGCGGTGTCACCTTGGCAGGTTGGGGAGTGCAGAGTACGGACGTGGGCCCCAGGCCAGGCGAGGGGGCAGGGAGCAGCATGGCGTCTGGGCTGGAATACAAGTGTCGTTGAGGCCAGAGAGTGATAGTGGCATCAAGCGGAAGCAGCGGCTGCGAGAGAGCGTCTCTCCTAGTGAGACCTCAGGCCGACACCCAGGCTTTCGATGCCTGCCCGGGTGGAACCATCTCCCTCACAGGTCGATGCCCTGCATGGAAAGTGCTCCCCCAAGCACCAGGCACAGGACTCCCATGGTAGATGGCTCCCGATGTAAGGTCCCTGAGCCAGGGCCATGCCAGCACCTCTGCCCATCGCGCCACCAGGGACACTATCTTCTCAACCCCACTTGGAGCCTGGCCACTCTGGGCATGTAGAGTGCCCAGAGCCACCTCCCAGAAGCTATAGTTTAACTTCAGATGTGGGTTCTGGGGGAGTCAGGACTGTGAGCCTGAGAATGTAGATGGGGCATTTCCCAGGCCAGATGTCTGCATGCTGGTGGGCGAGAGAGTCATATTTTGGGACCCTGTGATGGAACCTGGGCTGAATCCCAGGTGAGATGTCCAGTTGGTGGTGAGTAGGACTGCCGGATCTCAAGCCCTGTGATGGTGTGGGAGGCATGGCCCTTTCCAGAAGTCCAAGTGGAGGCTGGTGAAGAAACTTGGAGCCAGAATCATATGATGATTGCAAGGTCAAGTCCCAAGTTGGAGCTCTGGGTTGTCTTGTTTTGGAGCACCCTGTTCACTAGCTCAAGGTGGTCAGGATGACATGTTCTGGGTCAGACATTTTCCTGGTCACCGCGGGGAGCACCAGGCAGATCCCTGAGTTGAAAGGTTATGAAGAAATTTCTGAGCCAGGCCCATGTTGGCATCTGCCATCTAGACCCAACATAGGTGTGTCCTGTGTGTCTCTGCCTGAGCCCCTCACCAGGGCCTCCAGTCAGCCCTTGGAGCCTGTTCTCTATAGCAGTTGGAGCCCCCATTTGCCTGTTTCCCTGGAAGAAGAATTCTAAGCCCAAAGTGGTTTTCGCATTGTGCCCTGATTCCTGGGCATTGAAGCACCCGAGATTCCAATATAAATTCCAGGGAGCTGGAAAGTTGGCTCATGATGTCTCCAGGTCCAGGTGCCCTATGCTATGGGAATCCTTCCCAGTGCAAGCCGATGTCCAGAATGTGGTTGGAGGGAGCATCATGTCCCAGGTGTCCAGCATGGCTGGGTTTTCATTCCCAGGCCAGATGTCCAGGTAGTGGTGGGTGAGATTGCCAGATCCCAGGAGCCCACAAAGGTAGCAGGGGCAATTCCCAGGACGGGTGTCTACGTGGTGCTGGTAGTGTACCAGGTGACAGTGCTCCAGATGTGAGGTTGAAAGTTCCCAGGCTAGGTATCCCTGTTGTGAAGGGTGGGAGCACCAGGTCCAAGGATCTTCAGGGATTATAAGCAACGTTTCTAAGCCAGGGCCACACTATCTCCACTGCCTACGGGGCCACCAGGGACACTGTCGACTCAATATCTTGAGTCAGACCTGTCCCTTGGCCTCTGGCCACGTTCCATCTGGAGCCTGGCAACAATGGGCATCAGAGTATCCATCTGAGCAATTTCTTGAAGTATCTGTTGAAGCCCTACAGTGCTTGTGCTGTTGGCTTCACCTGTCAGGATATTGTTGCAACCTAAATTTCAAAATATAATTCCTGGGAGCTGGACTGTGTCTGTCTGTCATTCTAGTTCACAGTGCTGCCCCATGCAGAAGTGTGATATCAGAAGGTCAGGTGTGTGCATGATCCTGGGAGCCTAAGATGTTAGGGTTGTCACATCCCAGGCCAGATGTAACAGTGGTAGCTGGAAGGATTGCCAAATCCCAGTTGCCCAAGAAGGTGGCATCGTTAAGTCCAAGGCCAAGATTCAGGTGGTGTACGACCAGGCTCAGTGAGCACGATGGTTGCGTTTGCATTTCCCAGACCAGATATTTCTTGGTGGCAGGTGTGAGGACAATGACCCAGGAGCTTACATGGTCTGCAAAGATGCTACCACCAGCCAAGCCAGCAACTCTGTGCCCTGGGCCACCACGGACACTGTTGTCTCAAGGTCTTAGAACCAAAAGCCTTGGCTGGGCTGCACTGGGGTGTGTTCATGATGGGCCTGGAGAGAACCTGGCTATCCATTTTTCAGAAGGCAGTAGTTTAAACCCTTGGGGTTCTGGGTAGGCTGGAATGAGTGACTTCCAGCATGTTGGTGTGGCACATCCCAGGCCCGATGTCCCAGTGCTGGTTTGGGGAGTGTCTTGTCCCAGGAACCCACAATGGAGTCAGAGCTAAGGGTTCACCAGATGTCCGTGTGGTCTTAGAAGGAGTTTGGATCTCAGAAGCACATGATGTTAGGGTTAGCACATCCTAGGCCAGATGAACAGTTTGTGATCTGTATTGTCAGGCCAACAGAGCCCCTTTTGTGAGGCATGGGAGGCCTGGCCAGACTTCCAGGTGGTGTCGTGTGGGATCCCCAGGTTCCAGGATCCTGTAATGAGAGCAGGGTCCTGTCTTAGGCCAGTTGTCCACGTAATGGCTTGTACGAAAACTAGGTGCCCAGAGCCCATAACTGCAGCTGGTCAAGACCCAAGTCAGATGTTCAGGTATTCTTGTTTTGGACTTCCTTGTTCACTTGCTCAAGGTGTTGGGGTTTGTGCGTCCCACACAGGTACCATAATTATTGCTGTTGAAGCAGGTAGGCCTGTTGCTTCTGGTATTTTATGAAAGATTTTGAATGAGGGCCACATTAGCATCTCTGCCCACTGGGCCCCAGGTAGATGTGTTCTCAGTGTCTGCCTGACCCCTCAACAGGCCTCCAGCATAGCCCATTGGAGCCCATCCTCTAGGGGATTATGAGCCTCCATCAGCCCATTTCCCTGGTAGTTTGTGGCAGCTGTGTCACCAGTCCAACTAGTCCTCGATGGTGTGGGAGGCTTGGCCAAGCTAGATGTCTCATAGAATAACTGGGGCAAGACCCAAGTATCAACTCACTTACCCTTGCTTTGAACCGCCACGTCCACTAGCTCAAGTGGGTCGGTTTGTTAAGTCCCAGAATAGACGTCCTCATGGTTGCTGTTGGGAGCACCAGGTAGATAGCAGAGTTTCCGGTGTGATAGGAAGATTTCTGAGCCAGGACCACATTAGCATCTGCCCACTGGGCCCCAGTAGATGTGTTGTGTGTCTCTGCCTGAGCCCCTCACCAGGCCTCCAGTCAGTCCTTGGAGCCCCCATCAGCCTGTTTCTCTGGAAGAAGAATTCTAAGTCCACTAGAGGTTTTGGCATTGTGTCTGCTCTCCTGGGCAGTGGAGCACCTGAGATTCCAATATCAAATTCCCAGGAGCTGAAAGTTGGCTCTTGATATCTCCAGGTCCAGGTCTATCCCATGCTGTGGGAATCCTTCCCATGTAGGCAGATGTCCAGAATGTGTTTGGAGGGAGCATAATGTCTCAGGTGTCCAGCATGGCTGGTTTTCATCCCCAGGCCATATGCTCATGTGTTGGTAGGTGGTATTGCCAGATCTCAGGAGCTCACAAAGGTAGCAGGGGCAAGTCCCCAAACGGGTGTACAGGTGGTACTGTTAGTCTACCATGTGTCAGTTGCTCCATGTGATACTGGAAGTTCCCAGGCCAAGTATCCTCATCGTGAAGGGTGGGAGCACCATCCATGTATCTTAAGGGATTATTGGAACGTGTCTAAGCCAGGGCCACACAGGCATCGCTGCCCTCAGGGACACTGTCGTCTCAATGTCTGTGAATCAGTTCGTTTTCACAGGCCTCCAGCCATCATCTGCGCCCTCCACAGTGGGCATGATAGAACCAATCTACCACCTGGAGAAGTAGTTGAAGCCCAACTGGGTGTCTGGCCTTGGTTTTTTTTCCTTTCTGGTCTTGCAGTAATTATGCCCAATATAAAAATCTTGGGAGATGGACCAAAGATTTAGAGAAGTTCATGCTTCCTATTTCTATGGCAGGTTGTGGGCTTGGCCCAGGCAGGACGTCCAGGTGGTCATGTGAAAAAGTTTCTGGACTGAGGAAAGAAGATGGGAAAGTTGTCACAACCCAGGCCAGATATCCAGGTGGTGGTGGGTGGGATTGCCAGATCTCAGAAGCCCACGATGGTGGTCGGGCAAGATGAGGAAGGATGGACAGGTGGTACTGGTAGTTACCATATTTCTTACTCTAGATGTGAGGTTGTAAGTTCCCAGGCTTGATATCCACATCATGAATGGTGGGAGGGATCACCAGGTCCAAGGATCTTTAGGTCTTAGAGGCTCAATTGACAGTTTGCAGCCAATGCTGTGATTCTGCCATGGCCCTTCATTCCAGATTGTGGTCTGAAGAAGTTTCTGGACCCAGGAGAGAAGGTGGGAGTCTTGTCACATCCCAGGTGTCGCATGTCCAGGAGGTGTCATGTGGGATCCTCGGGTTCTGTTATATCGGGTCAAGGCCCAAGTCAGATGTCCAGATGTTTTGGACCACCATGTCTAGTAGTTCTAGATGGTGGGGTTGATCTGTCCCAGGTCTGATGACCTCATGGTCACTGTTGAGAAGACCATGTATGTCCCGGAGTTAAAGAGAACGCACAGAAGATTTCTGAGTCAGGTACTGGCATCTGCCCACTGGGCCCAGGTAAATGTGTTCTGAGGCTCTAGCCTGACCCTCTCAGCTGGCCCCCAGCACAGACCGTTGGAGCTTGTCCTTTATGGGCACATCACTCGATCTGCCCATTTCCCTGGAAGAAAAATCCAAGTCCAATAGGGGTTTCTGGCATTGTATCTGGTATTCCTGGGCATTGGAGCACCCAAGATTGCAGTATGAAATCCCTGTGTCTGGACACATGGCTCCTGGTGTCTCTAGGTGCAGGTGCTGCCCATCCTAGGGGACCTCTTCCCTCTCGAGGTCAGGTGTCCAGAAGTTGAAGATCAAATAACCATGCTTCAGGAACCCAAGATGTTAGGGTTGTCACATCCCCGGTCAGATGTTGTGGTGGCAGGTAGAATACCAGAGCTCAGGACCCCACGATGGTTGCAGGGGCACGGCTAAATGTCTAGGTGGTGGTGCACTGGGTACCATGTCTCAGTAGTTCAGGTTGGTATCGTTGGCACTCCTTATCGATATCCCTATGGTCAGGACTGGGAGCACCAGATCAAAGGATTCAGGTATAATGAGAAGCATTTTTGAGCAGAGAAAACGCGAGCATTTCTCCCCATGGGCTACCAGGGACTTGTCTCAGTGTTTTGAGTCAGAACCTTCTGTTGACCACTGACCACTCCTCTTCTGGAACCTGCTCAGTATGGCACCAGACAACCCGTTTGACCACTTGCCTGGAAGAAGTAGTTGAAGTCCAACAGGTGATTCTAGCTTTGGGTTCTGCTCAATGGACTTTTGGCACCGGGGGTCCAGTATAAAATTCTGGGGGGCTGGAGAGGGGGTTCTTTGTGATTCCAGTTCACAATTGCTACCCCATGCTGTGGCACCTGTAACCAGAAGCAGGCCAGTGTCATTTGGTGGGTGAGAGTCCCAGGTCCAGTGACCAAGGTGATTGTGTTGGCAAGTCCCAGACCAGATTTCCAGTGGTGGCTGGTGGGAGCACAACAACCCAGGACTTAAAGCTGGTATGAGGAAGATGCTCAGCCAGGGCCAAACCCACATTTCCTTCCTATTCATGGACACTGTTTTCTCAAGGTCTCAGAAACAAGCCCCATCGCCGGCCTCCAGCCACTGTGCTCTAGGTTGTGCCCACGATGTGCATGGAGAGAACCTGGCTGCCCATTTACCAGAATGCAATGGTTTAAACCCTTGGCATATGGGTGGGCCTGGAATGAGTGACTTCCAGCATGTAGGTTGGGTACATCCCAGGCCTGATGTCATAGTGCTGGTTTTGGGAGCATCTTGTCCCAGGCGCCCACCAGGTTTTCAGATCTAAGGGTCCTCAATATATCCCTTTGGTCTTTAGAAGGAGCGCTGATCACAGAAGCTCTTATGTTATGGTTAACACATCCCAGGGCAGATCCCAGGCTAGATGCCTATATGTGAGCCTTGTTATTTCTACACTTGCCCTTCCTGTGAACCACCATGTCTAGTAGCTCAGGTGGATAGGTTTGGTAAGTCCCAGGACTTCCTCATCATTGCTATTGGGAATACCAGGTAGATCCCAGGTTTTTTGATGTGATGGGAAGATTTCTGTGTCAGGGTCACATTAGCATCTGCCATCTATCCCCAACATAGGTGTGTCCTGTGTGTCTCTGTCTGAGCCCCTCACCAGGCCTCCAGTCAGCCGTTGGAGCCTGTCCTCTATGACAGTTGGAACCATCATTTGCCTGTTTCCCTGGAAGAAGAATTCTAAGCCCAAAGTGGTTTTCGCATTGTGCCTTGATTCCTGGGCATTGAAGCACCCGAGATTCCAATATAAATCCCAGGGAGCTGGAAAGTTGGCTCATGATGTCTCCAGGTCCAGATGCCCCATGCTGTGGGAATCCTTCCCAGTGCAGGTAGGATGTCCAGAATGTAGTTGGAGGGATCATCATGACTCACATGTCCAGCATGGCTGGGTTTTCAACCCAGGCCATATGTCCAGGTGGTGTTAGGTGGGATTGCCAGATTCCAGGAGCCCACAAAGTAGCAGGGGCATTTCCCAGGATGGGTGTACAGGTGGTGCTAGTAGTGTACTTGCTCCAAATGTGAGATGAAGTTCCCAGGCCAGATATCCCCTAAGATATCTTTAGGGGTTAATAGGAACGTGTCTAAGCCAGGCCACACCAGCACCGCCGCCCACTGGTAATCAGTAAGACTGTCGTCTTAATGTCTCTGAATCAGACCCTTTTCACAAGCCTCCAGCCATCATCTGTGTCCTCCACATTGGTCATAATAGAACCCAACTACCACATCCCTGGAAGAAGTAATTGAAGGCCAACATGGAGTCTGGCCTTGGGTTCTGCCATTTTGACCTTGCAGTAATTATGCCCACTATAAAATTCCTGGGAGCTGGACCAAAGGTTTATAGAAGTTCGTGCTGCCTGTTTCTACCACGTTGTGGACCTGCCCCAGGGCTATGTCCAGATGGTGATGTGAAGAAGGTTCTTGACGCAAGAGAGAAGGTGTGAGACTTGTCAATCCCAGGCCAGATGTGCAGGTGGTGATGGGTGGGACTGCCAGAAACCCATATCCCAGAAGCCCGCAAGGTGGTGGAGCAAGTCCAGGAAGGGTGGACAGGTTGTGCTGGTAGTGTACCACGTTTCTGTAACTCCAGATTTGAGATTAAAAGTTTGCAGGCCTGATATCCCCATCATGAAGGGTGGGAGGGATCACCAGGTCCAAGGATCTTCGGGTGTATAGAGATTCATGCTGATAGTTTCTAGCCGATGCTGTTGGTCATCTCCAGTCTGCATTCCAGGTTGTGGTGTGAAGAAGTTTCTGGACCCAGGAGAGAAGGTGGGAGTCTTGTCATATCCCAGTTATCAGATGTCCAGGTGGTATCAGATGTCAATGTGGTATCGCCAGGTCCTAGTGTCCAGAATCATATCAGGTCAAGACCCAAGTCAGATGTCCAGGTGTTTTGGACTGTCATGTCTAGTAGCTATAGATGGTGGGGTTATCTATTCCTGGTCTCACGTCCTCATGGTTGCTGTTGAGAGAACTCTGTAGGTTCCAGAGTTAAGGAGAGTGTGCGGAAGATTTCTGAATCAGGGTATTGGTATCTGCTCACTGGGCTCATGTAGATTCTGAGTGTACCTAGCTGACATCCTCAAGAGACCCCCAGCACAGCCAATCGGAGCTTGTCCTTTATGGGCACATCGAGCCCCATGGTCGATTTCCCTGGAACAAGAACTCTAAGCCTAATAGGGGTTTCTGGCATTGTATCCGGTATTCCTGGGCATTGGAACACCCAAGAATTCCAGTATAAAATCCCTGTGTCTGGACAGATGCCTCGGTATCTCTAGGTGCCATGTGCTGTCCATCCTAGTGGACCCCTTACCTGTCCAAGGTTAGGTGTCCAGGAGTTGATGATCAAAGTACCATGTTTCAGGAGCCCAAGATGTTAGGGTTGTCACATCCCCGGCCAGATCTCCTGGTGGTGGTGGCATGTGGAATACCAGGGCCTAGAACCCTACAGTGGTTAAGGGTCATGGCTAAATGTCAGGTGGTGGTGGGCTGGGTACCAGGTCTCAGTAGTTCAGGTTGGTATCATTGGCACTCCTCAGACGATATCTCTATGGGTGAGAATGGAAGCACCAGGTCCAAGGATTCAGGTGTATGAGAACCATTTTTGAGCAGAGATAATGTGAGCCGCTCTCCCCATGGGCTAGCAGGGACACTTGTCTCAATGTCTTGACTCAGAACCATCCACTGACCCCTGACCACTCCCCTTTGGAACCTGCTCAATATGGGCACCAGGCAACCCATATGACCACTTCCCAGGAAGAAGTATTTGAAGTCAACAGGTGATTTTGGCTTTGGGTTCTGCTCTCTGGGCATTGCGGCACCCAGAAGTCCAGTATAGAATTCTGGGTAGCTGGAGAGGGGGCTCTGATTCCGGTTCACAATTGCTACCCCAGCTGTGGCACTTGTTGCCATTTCATGGCCAATGTCAGGTGGTGGGTGGCAGCCCCAGTTCCAGTGACCAAGATGGTTGTGTTGGAAAGTCCCAGACCAGATTTCCAAATGGTGGCTGGTGGGAGCACAATGACCCAGGAGCTAAAGGTGGTATGAAGAAGATGCATCAGCCAGGGCCAAGCCTGCAGTTTCTCCAACTAGGCCACTATGGACACTGTTCTCTCAAGCCCAACAGGGTGTGTGGCATTGGGTTCTGCCTTTCTGGCCTTGCAGTAAACAGCCCAATATAAAATTCCTGGGAGCTGGACCAAGGATTTATAGAGGTTCATGCTTCCTGTTTCTACCCCATTTTGTGGGCCTCCCATGTCTGACGTCTAGGTGGTGATGTGAATCATTTACTGGACCCAGAAGAGAAGGTGGGAAAGTTGTCACATCCCAGGCCAGATGTCCAGGTGGTGTGGGTGGGATTGCAACATCCCAGAAGACCATGATGTGGTGAGGCAAGCCAAGGAGGGTGTACAGGTGGTGCCGGCAGTGTACCACATTTCTGTTACTCCAGATGTGAGATTGTAAGTTTCCAGGCCTGATATCCCCAAAGTGAAGGGTGGGAGGGAGCACCAGGTCCATGGATCTTTGAGTCATACTAGTTGTCACATTTCCAGGTAGTGTTGTGTGGGTTACCAGGAATGGTTTTCTCAAGAAAGTATACGAGATTCTATTCTTTTCTATTCTATATGTCCCTGGGTCTAGACTGATGGATCCTGGTATCTCTAGGTGCCAGGTGCTGCACATCCTAGGGGACCTCTTACCTGTCTGAGGTCAGGTGTTCAGGAGTTGATATCAAAGAACCATGTTCCCAAGCTCAATATATTAGGGTTGTTACATCCCCATCCAGATGTCCTGGTATTGGCAGGTGGAATACCACAGCCTAGTACCCCACGATGGTTACAGGTCACGCTAAAGGTCCAGGTAGTGGTGGGCTGGGTACCAGGTCTCAGTAGTTCAATATGGTGATGTTGGCACTCCTCAGATGATATCCTTATGGGTGAGAATAGAAGCACCAAGTCCTTCAGGGGTTAAGAGGAATGTGTCTAAGCCAGGGCCATGCCAGTTTTGCTGTCCACTGGCAATGGATACTGTCCTCTCAATGTCTCTGAATCAGTCCATTTTCGCAGGACTCCAGCCATCATCAGTGCCCTTCTCATGGGCATGATAGAACCCATCTGCCACCTCCCTGCAAGAAATAATTGAGGCTTACAGGGTGTCTGTCTTTGGGTTTTGCCTTTCTTGCCTTGCAGTAATTATGCCCAATATAAAATTCCTGGGAGCTGGACCTAAGGTTTATAGAGGTTCATGCTGCCTGTTTCTATACCATGTTGATGGCCTGCCACAGGCCTGATGTCCAGGTGGTGATGTGAAGCAGCTTCTAGACCCAGGAGAGAAGGTGGGAGAGTTGTCACATCCCAGGCCAGATCCACCATCCAGGTGGTGGTGGGTGGAATTGCCAGATACCAGAAGCCCACATTGGTGGTAGGGCAAGCCAAGGAGGGCTTACCGGTGGTGCTGGTAGTGTACTACATTTCTGATACTCCAGATGTGAGATTGTTTGTTCCCAGACCTTATATCCCCATCGTGAAAGGTAGGAGGAGCACCAGGTCCAAGGTCTTTTGGTGTATAGAGGTTAATGCTGACAGTTTGTAGCCAATGCTATGATTCTGCCACAGTCCTGCATTCCAGGTTGTGGTCTGAAGAAGTTTCTGGACCCAGGAGAGAAGGTGGGAGTCTTGTCACATATCAGGTGTCACATGTCCAGGTGGTGTCATGTGGCATCCCCAGGACCTAGGAGCCTGGTATGATATCAGGTCAAGACCCAAGTCAGATGTCCAGATGTCTTGGACCAACATGTCTACTACCTCTAGATGGTGGGGTTGATCTATCCCAGGTATGACGACCTCATGGTCACTGTTGAGAGAACTCTGTAGGTCCTGGAGTTAAAGAGACAGTGCGGAAGATTTCTGAGTCAGGGTATTGGCGTCTGCCCACCAGGCCCAGGTATTGTGTTCTGAGTGTCTCTAGCCTGACCCCCTCAAGAGATTCCCTAGCACAGCCCATTGGAGCTTGTCTTTTATGGGCACATAAAGCCTCCATCAGCCCATTTCTCTGAAAGAAGAATCCATGTCCAATAGAGGTTTCTGGCATTTCATCCAGTCTTCCTGGGCATTGGAGCACTCAAGAGTCCAGCATAAAATCCCTGTGTCTGGACAGATGGCTCCTGGTGTCTCTAGATGCCAGGTGCTGTCCATTTTAGGGGACCCCCTCCCTGTCTGAGATAAGGTGTTCAGGAGTTGATAAAAGAACCATGTTCTAGGAGCCCAGGATGTTAGGGTTGTCACATCCCCTGCCAGATGTCCTGGTGTTGCCAAGTGGAATACCAAAGCCAGCAACCCACGATGGTTTCAGGGTATTTGGCTAAATATTCAGGTGTTGGTGCACTGGGTACCAGGTCTCAGCAGTTCAGATTAGTAAAGTTGATACTCCTCAGACGATATCCCTATGGTCGGGTCTCAGAGCACCAGGTACAAGGATTCAGGTGTAATAGAAGCATTTTTGAGCAGAGACAATGTGAGCATCTATCCCCATGGGTTACCAGGCATATGTCTCAATGTCTTGAGTCAGAACGTTTCACTGACCACTCCCCTTTGGAACCTGCTCAATATGGCACCAGACAACCCATTTGACCACTTCCCTGGAAGTAGTTGATATACAACAGGTGATTCTATCATTGGGTTCTGCTCTCTGGGCATTGTGGCACCTGGAAGTTCAGTATAAAATTCTGGGAAGCTTTATTTAGAGAGGGCTCTTTGTGATTCCAGTTCACAATTGCTATACCATGCTGTGGCCCCTGTAGCCAATAGTAGCAGGCCAGTGTCAGGTGGTGGGCGGGAACCCAGGGTCCAGTGTCCAACATGGTTGTGTTGGCAAGTCCCAGACCAGATTTCCAAAAGGTGACTTGTGGGAGCACAACAACTCAGGTGCTAAAAGGTGGTATGAGGAAGATGCTCAGCCAGGGCCAAGCCCACATTTCCTCCCTCTGGTCCACCATGTACACTCAAGATCTCAGAAACAACCCCCTTGGTTGGCCTCCAGACACTGCACACTGGGTTTTGCCCACATGGGCATGGAGAGAACCAGGCTGCCCAGTTTACAAGAATGCAATAGTTTAAAACCTTGGCATCTGGGTGGGCCAGGAATGAGTGACTTCCAGCATGTAGGTTGGGTACATACCAGACCTGATATCGTAGTGCTGATTTGGGAGCATCCTGTCCCAGGGCCCACGATGTTATCATATCTAAGGGTCCTCAAGATGTCCCTTTGGTCTTTAGAAGGATTGCTGGATCGCAGAAGCGCATGATGTTCGGGTTAACAGATCCCAGGCTAGATGCCTATATGTGAGCCTTGTTATTTCTACACTTGCCTTTGCTGTGAACCGCCATGTCTAGTAGCTCAGGTGGGTAGGTTTGTTAAGTCACAGAACAGATATCCTCATCGTTGCTGTTGGGAGTATCAGGTAGGTGGTCCCAGGGTTTCCGGCGTGGAAAGATGATTTCTGGGCCAGGGTCACGTTAGCATCTGCCATATAGGCCCAAAATAGGTGTGTCCTGCATGTCTCTACCTGAGCCCCTCACCAGGCCTCCAGTCAGCCCTTGGAGCCTGTCCTCTATGGCAGTTGGAGCCCCCATATGCCAGTTTCCCTGGAAGAAGAATTCTAAGCCCAAAGTGTTTTTTGCTTCGTGTCCTGTCTTCCTGGGTATTGGAGCACCCGAGATTCCAATATAAATTCCTGGGAGCTGGATAGTAGGCTTTTAGTGTCTTCAGGTTCAGGTCTATCCCATGCTGTGAGAATCCTTCCCAGTGTAGGCCGGATGTCCAGAATGTGGTTGGAG
Source organism: Uropsilus gracilis (assembly GCA_004024945.1). Taxonomy (NCBI): domain Eukaryota; kingdom Metazoa; phylum Chordata; class Mammalia; order Eulipotyphla; family Talpidae; genus Uropsilus; species Uropsilus gracilis. The sequence continues at coordinate 26,556 of PVHY01013077.1, read as the reverse complement.
GGATCATCATGACTCATGCGTTCATCATGGCCGGTTTTCATCTCCAGATCTGATGTCCAGGTGGTGTTGGGTGGGATTGCAAGATCCTAGGAGCCCACAGAAGTAGCAGGGGCAAGTCCCAGGATGGGTGTACAGGTGGTGCTGGTAGTGTACCAGGTGTCAGTTGCTCCAGATGTGAGATGGAAGTTCCCAGGCCAGATATCCACGGAGGGTGGGAGTCCCAAGTCCAAGTATCTTTAGGGGTTAATAGGAACGTGTCTAAGCCAGGCCATACCAGCACCACTGCCCACTGGGATCAGGGACACTGTCGTCTTAATGTCTCTGAATCAGACCATGTTTGCAAGATCCAGCCATCATCTGCACCCTTCACAGTGGTCATGATATAACCCAACTACCACTTCCCTGGAAGAAGTCATTGAAGACCAACATGGTATCTGGCCTTAGGTTCTGCCATTTTGGCCTTGAAGTAATTATGCCCACTATAAAATTCCTGGGAGCTGGACCAAAGGTTTATAGAGGTTCATGCTGCTTGTTTCTACCAAATGTTGTGGGCCTGCCCCAGGCCTGATATCCACGTGGTGATGTGAAGCAGTTTCTGGACCCAGGAGAGAAGGTGGGAGAGTTGTCACATCCCAGACCAGATGTCCAGGTGGTGGTGGGTGGGATTGCCAGATCCCAGAAGCCCACGAGATGGTGGGGCAAGTCCAAGGAAGGGTGGACAGGTGGTGCCTGTATTGTGCCATGTTTCTGTTAATCCAGATGTGAGATTGTATGTTCCTAGGCCTGATATCCCCATTGTGAAGAGTGGGAGGGAGCACAAGGTCCAAGAATATTCTAGTGTATAGAGGTTAATGCTGACAGTTTGTAGCCAATGCTATGATTCTGCCACAGTCCTGCATTCCAGGTTGTGATTTGAAGACGTTTCTGGACCCAGGAGAGAAGGTGGGAGTCTTGTCACATATCAGGTGTCACATGTCCAGGTGGTGTCATGTGGCATCCCCAGGACCTAGGAGCCTGGTATGATATCAGGTCAAGAACCAAGTCAGATGTCGAGATGTTTTGGACCGCCATGTCTAGTAGCTCTAGATGGTGGGGTTGATCTATCCCAGGTCTGACTCCTCACATTCGCTGTTGAGAGAACTCTGTAGGTCCTGGAGTTAAAGACCGTGTGGAAGATTTCTGAATCAAGGTATTGCCATCTGCTCACCAGGCCCAGGTATTGTGTTCTGAGTGTCTCTAGCCTGACCCCCTCAAGAGGCCCTCAGCACAGCCCATTGGAGCTTGTCCTTTATGGGCACATGGAGCCCCCATCAGTCTACTCCCTGGAAGAAGAACTATAAGCCTAGTTGGGGTTTCTGGCATTGCATCTGGTCTTCCTGGGCATTGGAGCATCCAAGATTCCAGTACAAAATCCCTGTGTCTGGACAGATGGGTTGGGTTTCTCTAGGTGCAGGTGCTTTCTATCCTAGGGGACCCCTTACCTGTCTGAGTTCAGGTATCCAGGAGTTGATAATCAAAAAACCATGTTCTAAGAGTCCAAGATGTTAGGGTTGTAACATGCCTGGCCAAAGGTCCTGGTGGAATACCAGAGCCTAGGACCCCACAATGGTTAAGGGTCACGGCTAAATGTCAGGTGGTGGTGGGCTGGGTACCAAGTCTCAATAGTTCAGGTTGGTATCGTTGGCACTCCTCAGACGATATCTCTATGGGTGAGAATGGAAGCACCAAGTCCAAGGATTCAGGTGTATGAGAACCATTTTTGAGCAGAGATAATGTGAGCCGCTCTCCCCATGGGCTAGCAGGGACACTTGTCTCAATGTCTTGACTCAGAACCATCCACTGACCCCTGACCACTCCCCTTTGGAACCTGCTCAATATGGGCACCAGGCAACCCATATGACCATTTCCCAGGAAGAAGTATTTGAAGTCAACAGGTGATTTTGGCTTTGGGTTCTGCTCTCTGGGCATTGCGGCACCCGGAAGTCCAGTATAGAATTCTGGGTAGCTGGAGAGGGGGCCCTTTGTGATTCCAGCTCCCAATTGCTACCCCAGCTGTGGCACTTGTTGCCATTTCATGGCCAATGTCAGGTGGTGGGTGGGAGCCCCAGTTCCAGTGACCAAAATGGTTGTGTTGGCAAGTCTCAGACCAGATTTCCAATTGGTGACTGGTGGGAGCACAACAACCCAGTAGCTAAAGATGGTATGAGGAAGATGCATAAGCCAGGGCCATGCCTGCAGTTCCTTCTATTAGGCCACAATGGACATTGTTGTCTCAATGTTTCAGAACCAAACCCCTTGACTGCCATCCAGCCTCTGAACTCTGAGTTATGTTTACGATGGGCATGGAGAGAACCTGGCTGCATATTTACCAGAATGGGGTAGTTTAAACTCTTGGGGTTCCAGGTGGGCCAGAATGAGTGACTTCCAGCATATTGGTGTGGCACATCCCAGGCCTGATGTCCCAGGGCTGGTTTTGGGTGCATTTTGTGCCAGGAACCCACGATGGTGTCAGAGCTAAGGGTTCACCAGATGTCCATTTGGTCTTTAGAAGGAGCGCTGGATCTCAGAAGTGCATGATGTTAGGGTTAGAGCATCCCAGGCCAGATGCCTAATTTGTGCAGCCTTGTTATTTCTACACTTGCTTTTGCTGTGAACCACAATTTCCATTAGCTCAATTGGGTCAGTTTGTTAAGTCACAGGCCAGATGTCCTTATGGTTGCTATGGGAGCAATAGGTAGGTCCCAGGGTTTCTGGTGTGAAAGGAAGATTTCTGAGCCAGGGCCACATCAGCATCTGCCCACTGGGGCCCAGATAGATGTATCCTGCGTGTCTTGCCTGAGCCCCTCACCAAGCCTCCAATCAGCTCTTGGAGCCTGTCTTCTATGGCAGTTGGAGCCCCCATATGCCTGTTTCCCCGAAAGAAGAATTCTGAGACCAAAGTCATTTTCCCATCTTGTCCTGTCTTCCTGGACCTTGGAGCACCCGAGATCCCAATATTAAATTAATAGGAGTTGCAAAGTTGAATTGTGGTGTCTCCAGATTCAGGTCTGCCACATGCTCTGAAATTCCTTCCCGGTTTTGGCTGAATGTCCTAAATGTGTTTGGAGGGAGAATCATGACCCAGGTGTCCAGCATGGTTGGGTTTTCATCCCCAGGTCTAATGTCCAGGTGGTGGTGGGTGGGATTGCCAGATCCCAGACCATGATGGTGGTGAGGCAAGTCAATGAGAGTGTACAGGTTGTGCTGGTAGTGTACCATGTTTCAGTTACTCCAGTTGTGAGATTGTAAGTTCCTAGGCCTGATATCCTCAAAGTGAAGGGTGGGAGGGAGCACCAGGTTCATGGATCTTTGGGTGTATAGAGGTTCATGTTGACAGATTCTAGCTGATGCTGTGGGTCAGCCTGAGGCAGCCTGAGGCTGATGCCATCCAGGTTGTGGTCCGAAGAAGTTTCTGGACCAAGGGGAGAAGGTGGGAGTCTTGTCACATCCCAGTTGACACAAGTCCAGGTGGTGTCATGTGGTATCGCCAGGTCCTAGGAGTCTGGTATGATATCAGGTCAAGTCAGATGTCCAGATGTTTTGGACCGCTGTGTCTAGTATATCTAGATAGTGGGTTCATCTAGATAGTGGGTTACATCCTCATGGTCGCTGTTGAGAGAACTCTGTAGGTCCCAGAGTTAAAGAGACCATGTGGAAGGTTTCTGAATCAGGGTATTGGCATATGCCCAACGGACACATGTAGATGTGTTCTGAGTCTCTAGCCTGAACCCCTCATCAGGCCCCCCACAAAGCCCTTTGGAGCTTGTCTTTTATTGGCACATGGAGCCCCCATCTGCCCATTTCCCTGAAGAAGAATCCATATCCAATAGGGGTTTCTGGGATTGAATCCAATACTCCTGGGCATCGCAGCACCCAAGATTGCAGTATGAAATCCCTGTGTCTGGACAGATGGCTCCTGGTGTGTCTAGGTGCCAGGTGCTGCCCATCCGAGGGGACCCCTTCGTTGTTCAAGGTCAGGTGTCCAGGAGTTGATAATCAAAGAACCATGTTCCAGGTGCCCCAGATTTTAGGGTTATCACATCCCTGGCCAGATGTCCTGGTGGTGGCAGGTGAAATACCAGCGCCTAGGACCCCACAATTTTTTCAGGGTCATAGCTAAATGTCCACGTGGTGGTGGGCTGGGTACCAGGTCTCAGAAGTTCAAGATGGTAACTTTGGCACAACTCAGACTATATCCCTATGGTCAGGATTTGAGCACCAGGTCCAAGAATTCAGGTATAAGAAGAAGCATTTTTGAGCAGAGACAATGCAAGCATCTCTCTCCATGGGCTACCAGGAACACTTATCTCCCTGTCTTGAGTCAGAGCCTTCCACTAACCACTGACCACTTCCCTTTTGGAACCTGCTCAATATGGGCACCAGAAAACCCATATGACTACTTCCCTGGAAGAAATAGTTGAAGTCCAACAGGGGATTTTGGCTTGAATTTTACTTCGCTGAGCATTGTGGCACCTGGAAATACAGTATAAAATTCTGGGTGCTGGAAAGTGGGCTCTTTGTGATTCTAGTTCACAATTGCTACCCCAGCTGTGGCAGTTGTTGCCAGTGCAGGCAAGTGTCAGGTGTTGGGTTTAAGCCCTGGGTCCAGTGACCTAGATGGTTGTGTTGGCAAGTCCCTGAAAATATTTCCAAAAAGTGTCTGGTGGGAGCACAATGACTCAAGAGCTAGACGTGGTATGAGGAGGATGCCTATCAGGGCCAAGCCCACCACTTCTCCCACTGGGCCACCATGGACACTTTGTCTTAAGGTCTCAGAGCCAAACCTCTGGTGGCTGACTGGCCACCAGCCCCTGCACTCTGGAGTGTGCCCTTGATGGGCATGGAGAGGCCCTGTCTTCCCAATTACCAGGAGTTGAGTTTAAACCCTTGGGTTTTGGGTGACCCAGAATGAGTGACTTCCAGTATGTAGTGGGGTACATCCCAAGCATGTCCCAGTGCTGGTTTTGGGAACGTTTTTTTCGAGGGGCTCACCATAGCATCAGTTTAAGGGTTGACCAGATGTCCATTTGGTCTTTAGAAGGAGTGCTGATTCTTAGAAGCACATGATGTTATGATTAGTGCATCCTAGGCCAGATGCACAGTTTGTGACATCTCCATTGTCAGGTCAACAGAGCCAATGAAGCTATGGAGATATGGGCACACATCCTTGTGGTATCCTGAGGGATCCCCAGGTCCCAGAAGCCCATGATGGGAGCAGGGGCCTGTCCTAGTCTAGTTGTCTTGGTAGTGGCTTGTAGGAAAACTAGGTGACTAGAATGTTGCTGGTCAAGACCCAAGTCAGATGTTCAGGTGTTCTTGTTTTGGACTTCCTTGTTCACTTGCTCAAGGTGTTGGGGTTTGTGTGTCCCACACAGGTACCATAATTATTGCTGTTGAAGCAGGTAGGCCTGTTGCTTCTGGTATTTTATGAAAGATTTTGAATGAGGGCCACATTAGCATCTCTGCCCACTGGGCCCCAGGTAGATGTGTTCTCAGTGTCTGCCTGACCCCTCAACAGGCCTCCAGCATAGCCCGTTGGAGCCCATCCTCTAGGGGATTATGAGCCTCCATCAGCCCATTTCCCTGGTAGTTTGTGGCAGCTGTGTCACCAGTCCAACTAGTCCTCGATGGTGTGGGAGGCTTGGCCAAGCTAGATGTCTCATAGAATAACTGGGGCAAGAGCCAAGTGTCAAGTCACTTGCCCTTGCTTTGAACCGCCACGTCCACTAGCTCAAGTGGGTCGGTTTGTGCCCAGTGTAGACGTCCTCATGGTTGCTGTTGGGAGCACCAGGTAGATAGCAGAGTTTCCGGTGTGATAGGAAGATTTCTGGGCCAGGACCACATTAGCATCTGCCCCCTGGGCCCCGGTAGATGTGTTGTGTGTCTCTGCCTGAGCCCCTCACCAGGCCTCCAGTCAGTCCTTGGAGCCCCCATCAGCCTGTTTCTCTGGAAGAAGAATTCTAAGTCCACTAGAGGTTTTGGCATTGTGTCTGCTCTCCTGGGCAGTGGAGCACCTGAGATTCCAATATCAAATTCTCAGGAGCTGAAAGTTGACTCTTGGTGTCTCCAGGTCTATGAGTGCCCCATGCTGTGGGAATCCTTCCCAGTGCAGGCCGCATATCCAGAATGTGTTTGGAGGGAGCATCTTGTCCCAGTGTCCAGCATAGCCCAGTTTTCACCCCCAGGCTGGATGTCCATATGTTGGTAGGTCGTATTACCAGATCTCAGGAGCCCACAAAGGTAGCAGGGGCAAATCCCAGGATGGGTATACAGGTGGTGCTTGTAGTCTACCAGATGTCAGTTGCTCCAGATATGAGATTGGGAGTTCCCAGGTCTGGTATTCCCTTTCATGAAGGATGGGAGCACCAGGTCCAAGGATCTTCAGGGGTTAAGAAGAACGTGTCTAAGACAGGGCTACACCAGCACCACTGCCCTCAGTGACACTGTCATACAATGTCTCTGAATCAGTCTGTTTTCGCAGGCCTCCAGCCATCATCTGCGCCCTCCACAGTGGGCATAATAGAACCCATCTACCACCTCCCTGGAGAAGTAGTTGAAGCCCAACAGAGTGCCTGGCTTTGGAGTCTACCTTTCTGGCCTTGCAGTAATTATGCCCAATATAAATATCCTGGGAACTGGACCAAAGATTTATAGAGATTCATGCTACCTGTTTCTATGCCATTTTGCGGGCCTGGCCCAGTCTGACATCCAGGTGGTGAGATGAAGAAGGTTCTGGACTCAGGAGAGAAAGTGGGAGACTTGTCACATCCCAGGCAAATGTCCAGGTGATGGTGTGTCGGATTGCCAGACCCCAGAAGTCCATGCTGGTGGTGGGGCAAGTTCAAGGAAGGGTGGTAGGTGGTGCCGGTAGTGTACCACATTTTTGTTACTCCAGATGTGAGATTGTAAGTTCCCAGGCCTGATATCCCCATAATGAAAGGTGGGAGGGGGCACCAGGTCCAAGGTCTTTGGGTGTATAGAGGTTCATGCTGACAATTTCTAGTTCATGCTGTGGGTCAGCCCCATGTCTGCTGTCCAGGTTGTGGTGTGAAGAAGTTTCTGGACCCAGGAGAGAAGGTGGGAGTCTTGTCACATATCAGGTGTCACATGTCCAGGTGGTGTCATGTGGCATCCCCAGGACCTAGGAGCCTGGTATGATATCAGGTCAAGACCCAAGTCAGATGTACAGATGTTTACGACCGATGTGTCTAGTAGCTATAGATGGTGGGGTTGATCTATCCCTGGTCTGACATTCTCATGGTCGCTGTTGAGAGAACTCTGTAGGTCCCGGAGTTAAAGAGACCGTGCGTAAGATTTCTGAGTCAGGGTATTGGCATCTGCCCACCAGGCCCAGGTAGATGTGTTCTGAATGTCTCTAGCCTGACCACCCCCTCAGCAGGCCCCTAGCACAACCCATTAGAACATGTCCTTTATGGGCACATGGAGCCCCCATTGGCCCATTTCCCTGGAAGAACAACTCTAAGACTAATAGGGGTTTCTGGCATTGCATCCAGTCTTCTGGGCATTGGAGCACCCAAGATTCCAGTATAAAATCCCTGTGTCTGGACAGATGGCTCCCGTGTTTCTAAGTGCCAGTTGCTGCCAATTCTAGGGGACCCTTAACCTGTCTGAGGTCAGGTGTCCAGGAGTTGATGATCAAAGAACCATGTTCCAGGAGCCCAAGATGTTAGGGTTGTCACATCCCTGGCCAGATATCCTGGTGATGGCAGGTAGAATACCAGAGCCCAGGACCCCACAATGGTTGCAGGGTCATGCCTAATGTCAGGAGTTGGTGGGCTGGGTACCAGGTCTCAGAAGTTCAGGATGGTAACGTTGGCACTCCTCAGATGATATACCTATGGTCGGGTTTAGGAGCACCAGTTCCAAGGATTCAGTATAATAAGAAGCATTTTTGAGCAGAGACAATGCAAGCATCTCTCCCCATGGGCTACCAGGGACAGTTGTCTCAATGTGTTGAGTCAGAACCTTCCACTGACCACTAGCCACTCTACTTCTGGAACCTACTCAATATGGGCACTAGAATACCCATCTGACCACTTCCCTAGAAGTAGTTGTTGAAGTCTAACAGGTGATTATGGCTTTGGTTTCTACCTCTCTGGGCATTGTGGCACCTGGAAGTTCAGTATAAAATTCTGGGGAGTTGAAGAGGGGGCTCTTTGTGATTCCCATTCACAATTGTTATTCTTAGCTGTGGCACCTGTTGCCAGCGCAATCCAATGTCAGGTGGTTGGTGGGAGCCCTGGGTCCAGTGACCAAGATTGTTGTGTTGGCAAGTCCCAGACCAGTTTCCTTATGATGACTGGTGGGAGCACAATGGCACAGGAGCTAAAGGTGGTCTGACTAAGATGCCTCAGCCAGGGCCAAGCCTGTACTTCTTCTGACTAGGCCACCATGGACACTGTTTTCTCAAGGTCTCAGAACCAAGCTCCTTGACCGACATCCAGCCACATCACTCTGGCTTGTACCCACAATGGGTTTGGAGAGAACCAGGCTGCCATTTACCGGAATGCGGTTGTTTAATCCCTTGGGGTTCCTGGTAGGCCGGAATGAGTGACTTCTGGCATTGTGGTGTGGCACATCTCAGTCCTGATGTCCCAGTGGATTTTGGAGCATCATATCCCAGGCAACCACCATGGTGTCAGGGCTAAAGGTCTTCCAGATTTCTGTTTGGTCTTTACAAGGAGAGCCAGGTCTCAGAAGTACATGATGTTAGGTTTAGGGCATCCCAGGTCATATGCCTAGTTTGTGCAGCCTTGTTATTTCTAAACTTGCCTTCGCTGTGAACTGCCATGTCCACTAGCTCAGGTGGATCTGTTTTTTAAGTCCTAGGACAGACATCGTCATGGTCACTGTTGTGAGCACCAGGTAGGTCCCAAGATTTCTGGTGTGAAAGGAAAATTCTGACCAGGGCCACATCAGTATCTGCCCACTGGGCCCCAGGTAGATGTGTCCTATGTGTCTCTACCTGAGCCCCTAACCAGTCCTCCAGCAGCCTGTCCTCTATGCAGTTGAAATCCCCATCTGCCTATTTCTCTGGAAGAGGAATTCTAAGACCAATGTGGTTTCCACATTGTGTCCCATCTTCCTGGGCATTGGAGCACCCGTGATTCCAATATATAATTATCAAGGGCTGAAAAGTTGAATCGTCGTGTCTCCAGGTCCAGGTCTGCCTCATGCTGTGAGAATCCTTCCAGTGTAGGCCAGATGTCCCGATAGTGTTTAGAGGGAGCATCATGTACCAGGTGTCCAGCATGGCTGGGTTTTCATCCCCAGGCCCAATGTCCAGGTGGTGGTCGGTGGGTTTGCCGGATCTCAGGACACCACAAAGGTAGAGGGGCATGTCCCAGATCGGTTTACAGGTGGTGCTGTTAGTCTACCACATGTCAGTTGCTCCATATATGAGATTGGAAGTTCCCAGGTCAGGTATCCCCGTCGGCACCATCCAAGTATCTTCAGGGGTTAAGAGGAACGTGTCTAAGCCAGGGCCACACAGCACCGCTGCCCTCAGGGATACTGTCTTCTCAATATCTGTGAATCAGTCCGTTCTTGCAGGCCAGCCACCATCTGTGCCCTGCATAGTGGACATGCTAGAACCCATCTACCACCTCCCTGGAAGAAGTAATTGAAGGCCAACATGGAGTCTGGCCTTGGGTTCTGCCGTTTTGGCCTTGCAGTAATTATGCCCAATATAAAATTCCTGGGAGCTGGACCAAAGGTTTATAGAGGTTCATGCTGCCTGTTTCTTTGCCATGTTGTGGGACTGCCCCAGGCCTGACATCTAGGTGGTGATGTGAAGATGTTTCTGGACCCAGGAGAGAATGTGGGAGCCTTGGCACACATTGAGACAGATGTCTAGGTGGTGGTATGTGGGATTGCCAGATCCCAAGATCACGATGGTGGTGAGGCAAGCCAAGGAGGGCGTACAGGTGGTGCTGGTAGTGTATCACATTTCTGTTACTCCAGATATGAGATTCTAAGTTCCCAGGCCTGATTTCCCCCAAAGTGAAGGGTGGGAGGGAGCACCAGGTCCAAGGATCTTCGGGTGCATAGAGGTTCATGCTGACAGATTCTAACTGATGCTGTGGGTCAGCCTGTACCCTGCCATCCAAGTTGTGGTTCAAAGAAGTTTCTGAACTGAGGAGAGAAGGTGGGAGTCTTGTCAATCCCAGTTAACACATGTCCAGGTGGTGTCATGTGGGATCGCAAGGTCCTAGGAGTCTGGATGAAATCAGGTCAAGACCCAAGTCAGATGTTGAGATGTTTTGGACCGCCATGTCTAGTATCTCTAGATAGTGGGGTTGATCTATTGCAGGTTTTACATCCTCATGGCCATTGTTGAGAGAACTCTGTAGTTTCCGGAGTTAAAGAGACCGTGCAGAAGATTTCTGAATCAGGGTATTGGCATCTACTCACTGGACCCAGTTAGATGTGTTCTGAGTGTCTCTAGCTGACCTCCTCAAGAGGCCCCAGCACAGCCCATTGGAGCTTGTCCTTTATGGACACATGGGGAATAATTCAAGTCCAAGAGGGGTTTCTGGCATTCTCCAATTTTACTGGGCACTGGAGCACCTGAGAGTCCAGGATAAAGTCCTGGAGTCTGGACAGAGGGTTCCTGGTGTCTCCCGGTGTCAAGTGCTGCCCATCTTAGGGAATCCATACACTGTCTGAGCTCAATTATCCAGGAATTGATGATCAAAGAACCATGTTCCAGGAGCCCAAGATGTTAGGGTTGTCACATACCCAGCAAGATATCCTGGTGGTGGCAGGAGGAAATCAAGAGCCCAGGACCCCACAATGGTTGCAGGGTCATGGCTAAATATCCAGATGGTGGTGTCCTGGGTACGAGGTCTCAGTAGTTCAGGTTGGTATTGTTGGCACTCCTCAGACGATATCCCTGTGGTCAGGAATGGAGCACCAGGTTCAAGGATTTAGGTATAAAGAGAAGCATTTTTGAGAAGAGACAATGTGAGCATCTCTCCCCCTGGGCTACCAGAGTACCAGAGACACTTGTCTCAATGTTTTGAGTTAGAACCTTCCACTTCCCACTCCTCTTCTGGAACCTGCTCAACATGGGCATCAGACAACCCATCTGACCACTTCCCTAGAAGAAGTAGTTGACATCTAACAGGTGATTCTGGCATTGGGTTCTGCCTCCCTGGGCAATGTGGCACCTGGACATCCAGTATAAAATTCTGGGTTGCTGGAGAGAGGGCTCTTTGTGATTCCAGTTAACAATTGATACACCATGCTGTGGTACCTGTTGCCAGTCACAGGCCAGCGTCAGGTGGTGGGTGGGAGGTTCGGGTCCAGTGACCATGATGGTTTTGTTGGCAAGTCCCAGACCAGATTTCCAAATTGTGGCTGGTGGGAGCACAACGACCCAGGAGCCAAAGTTGGTATGAGGAAAATGCAGGGCCAAGCCTGCAGTTTCTCTCACTGGGCACCATGGACACTGTTGTTTCAAGGTCTCATAGCCAAACCTCCTGTCTGGCCACCAGTCTTTGTAAATCTGGGGTGGGCCCACAATGTGCTTGGAGAGGACCTAACTGCCCATTTACCAGGAGTTGGTAGTTTAAAGCTCTGTTGTTCTGAGCAGGCCAGATTAAGTGACTTCCAGCATGTAGGTGGGGCACATCCCAGGCCTGATGTCCCAGTGCTGGTTTGGGAGCTTCATGTCCCAGGTGCCCACCATAGTGTCAGGGCTAAGGGTCCACCCGATGTCCGTTTGGTCTTTAGAAAGAGTGCTGGATCTTAGAAACACATGCTGTTAGGGACAGCACATCTCAGGGCACATGCACAGTCTGTGATATGTATTGTCAGGTCAACAGAGCCCATTAAGCTATGGGAGGCATGGCCAGATTTCAGGTGGTGTCTTTTGGGATCCCCAGGTCCCAGGAGCCTGTGATGGGAGCACGGTTCTGTCCCAGGCCAGTCGTTCATGTAATGGCTTATACGAAAACTAGGTGCCCAGAGCCCATAACTGCAGCTGGTCAAGACCCAAGTCAGATGTCCAGGTGCTCTTGTTTTGTACCTCCTTATCTACTTGCTCAATGTGTTGGGGTTTGCATGTCCCACTCAGATACCGTCATTATTGCTGTTGGAAGTAGGTAGGTCCTGGTGCATCTGGTATTTTATGAAAGATTTTGAATCAGGGCCACATTAGCATCTCTGCCCATTGGGCCCCAGGTAGGTGTGTTCTAGGTGTCTGCCTGACCTCTCACCATGTCTCCAGCACAGCCCATTCGAGCCCATTCTCTAGGGGGTTATGGAGCCCCCATCTGCCAATTTCCCTGGAAGTTTGTGACAGCTGTGTCACCAGGTCAATGGAGTCCTCGATGGAGTGGAAGGCATGGCCTGGTCCAAGATTTTAGGGTTGTCACATCCCAGGCCAGATGTCCAGGTAGTGATGGGTGGGATTGCTGTATTCCAAGACCAGGTTTTAGGCTAGATGTCCAGGTGGTCCTGATGGGTTGAAACCAGGTACTTTTAGCTCAAGATGGGAAGGTTGGCACTTCCCGGGCCAGATATCCCTACGAAGGTTGGTGGGAGCATCAGATCCAAGGCTCTTTAGGTGTTATGAGGAATGTTTCTAAGCCAGGGCCACACCAGCACCTCTGCTCACTGGGCCACTGGGGACACTGTCCTCTTACTGTCTCTGAGTCACATCCTATCTTCTTGGCCTCCAGCCACTGCACATCTGTAGCCCACCAACAATGGGAATGAGAGTCCCCATCTGACCAACATCCCCAGAGAAGTTGTGAAACTGCACAGTGGATTCTGGTGATGGGTTCTGCCTTTCTGGGCATTGCAGCACGTGAAATCCAATATAATATTCTTGGGAGCTGGACTGAAAGCTCATAGAGGGTCCAGCTGACCGTCGCTTCCCCATGCTGCCAGCCTGGCCAGATGTCCAGGTGATTACGGGTTGGAGCACAAGAGGATAAGGTTGTTCTCTCCCAGGCCTTGTCCAGGTGGTTGTGTGGGCACCCCAGGTACCTGAAGCCCTCAATGGTAACCAGGCTAGTTCTAGGCCAGCTACAGGTGGTGGGTTGGCACGCCAGGTCCCAGTTGCTCAGGATCCACAGTGAGCAAATTATTGGCCTGATATTTCCATGGGCAACTGGCGACAACACCAGGCCTGCACACAACTCATGGCCACAACTTGTGGTTAGACATTTTCATGTGGCTGGAGGAGCACCAGGCCCCACACAGCCACTGGCCACCAGTTTTAGGTCTGACGTTGCTGTGGTGGCTGGAGGCGTCACCCGGTCCCAGGTGTGGCTCACAGAAGTGGTCTCCTGTGGAGCTTAAGTACTGGGTGTTATGGCGGCCTGGCAACCGCAGCTGGTCAGTGGTAAAGGTCATGGGTATTAGGCCTGTTGGAGGATGTCCAGCCAGAGGGCCTGGCTGGGGGCCTGAGTGGGCACGGGCAGCAGCCCAGGGTGTGGCCATGGGATGCCAGGCCTGGCAGCAGGTTCTGGGGAAACCCCACATCCTGCCACGGGAACTGCAGGCCTGTGAGGGCAGTGGTCTGGAATGGTGGCCATGGTGTTCTGGCCGGTTGGGTCCACTGGTTTGCTTGCCAGCCAGTGCTGCCTTTGTGTAGAGGAAAGCAGAAGGCAGCCCTCTGGCTAGGGGCGCCTGTGGTCACCTAGTCCAGAGCTTCGTGGGGACTGAAGGGCACTGGCAGGATGTAGGTGCATAGCAGGCTGCGGGGGTGGGCTCGGGACAGGCAGAGTGGCGGGGGGAGGGGGTATGGAGTCTGGGCTGGAGGACCGAGTGGCAGTGGAGGCCGTCGAGCAGAACGCAGCAACAAGCAAGAGCAGCAAATGGTTTCTTTCCAAAGTAAGACCCAGCCCCCTTGGCTGGGCTTTGTCCACCTGCCCAGGTGGAACCGTGCGAGTCACCAGCCTCCTCCCTGTCACCCCCATGTGCTGACCAGGCTTGTCTCAACTGGGTTTCGGTGGCCAAAAACTAGTCAGTCTAGTTGGTCCAGTGCCACTTTCCTGAACTTCTCTGATAGCCCCACCCCCGCCCCCACAGTGTGGCCCGGGCAGGTGGTCCTCGCCTGTGACTGCCCTGCTCTCTCTGGGGCTGTGTTTGTCCAAGCAGGGGACCCCGCTCTGGGCTCCCTGACCCCAGGCATCTGTGGCCAGGAGAGGACTTGCGCCTGCTCATGGGAGCCACTGCCCCCCACCCCGGTCTGCCCAGGGGTGTCCATGGTGCCCTGTTGGAGCCTCGGAGGTGAGCGTCTGCAGCTTCTGCCCACTGCTAATTTACAGCTGCCTGCCATTGAGGGCAGGGAGGGGAGAGGAAGCAGGGGGATGGCTCAGGACTGCAGGTGACCTGGGCAGTGGCGGGGGAGCCCAGACCCCCAGGAAGGGACCCTGAAGCTGAGCCACCTGGGAAGATACCCGAGTGGGGCCCCAGCCACAGGCTCTGGACTGCAGGACCCCAAGGAGACACAGTGACACGAGAACCGCGGTTCCCGGCGCAGGGAGAGCGGGTGGGCAAAGGTGCAGGTGGCGCGCGGCGTCCTTCCTGCCTCACCGTGTCTGTGCGCAGAGGCCAAGGTCAACCCCAAGCTGTCCCTGGAGCGGGTAGCCTCCTCCGACGCCCCTCGCAGGGGTTTAGCTGCCAGCCCCGCGTGCGGCTGCCCCAGCCCAGGGGCTCAGCCAGCCACAGGCCTGCAGTTCTGCTGCCAGGAGCTCAGCAGGGCCCGGGCCGTCTGCCTGCGGCCACTGGCGGGCGTAACCCACAGCGCCTTCTGCCGTCAGGAGGTGAGCGTCACCTCCAGGCTCAGAGGTGCCTCTCATGTCCCTCTGACCCCCTCAGCTCGAGGCTGGGGCAGCAGAGGACGCAGTGTCCACCTAGACTTGGAGGCCTGAGCCTGGCCGGCCCGGCCCCTCCTGTGTGGCCGTTGCCCTTGGCCAGTGCTGCGGGCGTCACCCGCCTCCTGCCTGGCCTCTGTGGCTCTGCTGGGTTCTGCTGATCCTCCCGTAGATCGAGGCTCCTCCATGGCCGAGTCTGCGCTGGTGGCGCACCTACATGACATCTTCCATCTCATGACGGGAGCCTTGTCCCTGTGAACCCTACTTAATGGTCCTTATTTTCAGAGTGGTTCAGAGAATCACCTCATCTTGACCTTGAGTCCGGGAACAGCTCGGAGACTGACTCGCCTCCCAATGTGCTGGCGCTTGATACTAGGACCTCTGTCCTTTGAACTCTGCCATGTTGATTTCATCAACTGTCCAGAAACACTGATGATTATAGGGATCTCTCCTTCCGGATAGCTCCTCAGGATGGGTGAAAGCACTACCCACTAGCACAGAAAATGCTTCGGAGCAATTGAAGGGATGATGCCTTGTTCGGTATCTCCCGACTTCTCACTAAGTACATTTGCATTTACTGAAACTGCTGGGAAGTAGCGTCCTACCTTCGAGATGGCATGGAAGCTTCTGCTGCCTGGAGACTGTCTGACAGTGATTCACAGTTAAATCTGCCCTTGACTCAGATCTGTGTCCGTAGAAGAACTTTCTGGTAGAGATTCTGCAGGTAGGAGGGCATGCAGCTGGGCGCCAACAAGCAAGTGGGCAGAGTCCAGGCTTTGGTGTCCATGGCCCTCCGGTGGGTGGCTTGGGTCTGCTTTTGTCTGAGGGGGGCCTTGCCTGTACCGATGGGTGCAGGTGGGCAGGGAAACTTGGCATTTTCATTTCCGCGTGCAGATTGCCCAACATCTTGGGGCGAGACCGAAGAGAGGGTTCCCATGTTGAGGGGCAGGCAAGGCACTGTGGGTATTGGTGTGATAGTTTTCTGCTCATTTGCCATCCATGCGGCTGCCGGAGGTGGGGGGCGTGGCCGAGCACCTCGGCCGAGCGTCTGAGAAGCAGCCGGAAGAGGCACCACGTCCCCGACCTAGTTTTGGTGTTGGCATCTGGAGCAGTTGCTAGGCTGGTGTCTGAGGGCAGAGGTGGCGCACCGGGTGGGTGGTCGAGCTTGCGCCAGTGAGGGAGCGTGCTTAGCGGCTGCATGCCTGGGAGGTGGCTTTTGGCAGCAGCGGATCGTAGGTCCTGAATCAGGCCCGGGCCAGCTCCTTGGTATCTGAGAAACAGCTGGTGGCAGAACCGGGTCCCAGAGACAGCTCAGGTGGTCGGGCTGGGCTTCTGAGAGCTTCCAGATCAGCACGTGGGGTGGGAGCCTGGGGCAAGAGCTCTGCGGGGCACCTAGGCGGCGACCAAGAGCAGGAAGGTGCCAGCTTAGACGCTGGACGTGCGGGAGGCAGCTGGTCACACTTCCCAGAGGCGGCGGCTGGCTTCGAGGTCTTGCCCACATGCTGGGCTGTTGTTGCAGAGCTGGTGCTGGCTGCCCCGGGGCCGAGATTCATGCTGTTGGGTCTGACGAAGAGGTGGCTGCTGGCAGTGACGGGCCCCAGGGACAGCTCGTGGGGGGCAGCTGGCACCAGTCCGAGGCTGCTTGTCTGGACGGCTGCTGCCGCAGTCCCTGTTGCTGGCACAGCCCATGGGGCGCTTGAAGGTGCCTGTTGGAGGCGCTGGTGCCCGAGCCGGGGCTGGCAGGGTGGCAGCCAGGGTGGCAGCACGGTTCCCAGGTGCAGCTCACGGAGCTCATGCCCAGCAGAAGGAGATGGCTGGAGCTGGCGGTGGCGCCCACGTGCGGTGGTGCCAGAGACAGTTGAGGCACCCAAGACATCAGAGCTCGCTGGCTGGGTGTGTCGTAGGACACAGCAGCCTCCGCACGCAGCTGGGATGTCGGGGGCTGGCACACCGCCTGTCAGGTGACTGAGAGTTGGCCGCTGGCAGCCGCAGGCCCAAGGCGGAGCTCATGGTGCAGAGGTCTTGTTGAGCTCATCGGCTGGTTGTCTAGGGGCAGATGCTGATGGCAGCAGGTCCAGTCACATCTTGCGGCTGTAACGGAGGATGACACCTGGGGCAGGTGTGAGCGGGGGCTGGTGGCCGCCCTCGAGCTGGAGCTCCTGGTGGCCAAGTCCAGAAAGCAGCTGGTTGCAGCCTTGGCCCCCAGAGCAGCTCAGCATGTTGGCGGCGGCAGGTCTGACCGCAGGGGCATCGCGAGGCGACTGCGCTGGTTGCACCAGGCTATGGCAGCTCGTGTTGCTTGGCTGAGGCGCTGTCCTGGGCTGGATGTCTGAGAGGGGCGGGTGACAGCCTGTAGCCTGGGTGCTGAGTTCCTGGGCCCAGTACTAGGCCAAAGTCCGCTGGCTCCAGGCAGCTCACGGTGGTGCGCTCTGGCCTGGTCCTTGACGGCCCAACTCCCCCGGGGCTGTGGCCTGGCAGGCAGGACAGCCTCAACCTGGGCGACCCAGGCCCCCAGGGATCCGTGCCCTGGCAGGGGACACGCACTCTGTTATACGTTTCCCCCCGAGCCCTGTCTGTCCCACACCCACCTAAGCGCTTCCCAGTGGTTTCCACGGGAGTCTGGACTGCGGTGGATGTAACAGCTCTTTCCTGCCACCACGGTCTCCTGGCTGCCGGTTTCGAGGACCCGCGGACACGGTGCTGGTAAGTCAGCCAGACTGCGGGGTGGACGGCGGGAGGCACCCTCCACACAGTGAGCCTCCAGGGCCACTGTGCTCTGACCGGCTCTGAGTCCCCCCTCCTCTTGCTCGAGACCACAGCCGCCTGGCTCTGGCCTCACTGGACTTGGCGCCCCTGGCGAGTCCCTCCTGGGAGGGGGGGTGAGGGGGGGACAGGGACTTCTTCCTGGGTTGTGGGTTCAGCTCTCTGACGTCTGCCTGGAGACCCCATCTCCTCTGTTCCTTGTTCGTCCTGCCCTCTTTCCTGGTTGTCCTGTCTTTGAGAGTGGCGGTGGCCAGTAGGGCTGGCTGTGGGGGTCTCCTGGGAGATCGGGGGAAGGGGCTTCCCCTTACCTGAGCCTGACTGAGAAGCTCCTCATTTCCCATTCTTGATGGAGTTTACAGGTTTAAAATTCAAAGCTCAGCCTCTGCTTTGCTCTGGGAAGTTTCAGGCAGACAAGGGGAGCTGACAAAGCCGCTGTGGATGCTGTCCCTGCGACCTTGGGCAGATCGTGGGGCCCAGTTGTGGCTGTTGAAGCAGGACTGTCGAGTCTCCCCATGGCCAGCAGAGGTGCTGTAAACGTGGAAGGAATCGTGGATGGACACACTAGCAGGTCACCATCAGCGCAGACCTGTGTCCACGTCTTAGAAAGTCGTCCATCAGCTTCTGCGAAGTGCTGCGAGCGGCCCTCGCTGCACAGGTGAGAACTGTCTTCTCACCTCCTGCACCCCTGTGCAGGGCGCTGAGTGACTTCACCTTTTCCACTTTCCCCCACGCTGGCCCTTGCGAATCCACCCTCCCCCCACACCCCCAGTCGCCACCCCCAGCTTCTCCACAGCCTTGTTGGTCTCGCGCTCCTTTCCTCTTTCCGGGTAGACTGGGAATCAGATGTGGTCACCGATCAGATCCAGCCAGGGTGAACCAGGCCCTTCTGGAAAGCCCCTGGGGAGTTCATAGCCCATGGAGGCCTGACTGAGTGGAGACCAAAGCCTCTTCTTCCTTTCAAACCACGGGGGAAGGGGAGGGGTCACGTGTGGCGAGGAAGTGAAGGTCCTGGCCTGGTCAGCATGCAGGTGTTCCCAGAGGGGTCCCACAAGCTCAGCGGTCCTCCACAGCCGGGCTGGCGGTTTCACTTGTCTCCCTCTTTGCCTTTCCCTGCTGGCCAGGCCTCCAGCCTCTGGCTCTGCACCTCGCATGCTGCACCCCGGTTCCCGAGGACCTGCTTGACCACTAGTGAACCACCTCCCACCATCAGGGCTAGGCTCGCAACTGTGGTACAGGTCCAGGGCCTTGCCGTCTGATACTGTGCCACGGTTCTTTGCTCACTGATGTGACACTCGGTTCAGTAGCAGTCCTGACCCGTTAGCAAACTGGGGACGCTGCAGAGGTAGGGTGTGCTGTCGGGGCAGCCTTTGACTGCGTTGGAGCAGGTCCCAGCTTTGTCCCTGTGCATACTTGGGGCCACTCCCTCTGCCACAGTAGGAAGCTCCATTTTTAGCAACTGGAGAAAGCTCAATCCTCAGACACCAAAGAAGCAACACCTAGTCCTTCTTTGCAATACTGCCTGTCCCTGGAACAACCTAGAAGATCAGGAAACCAGTCCCTAGCTGGCACCCTTAGCCCTTCTCTGACTCGACCTCTTCACCACAGCTGAGGTAAATGGCTAGGGGTGCCTTTGTGTCCAGGCTCTGGGGGCCCACAGCCAAGACACGGACATCCGCATCTTGCTGGATGCACATTCAGAGGTTCTTGTTAAGCTGGTCAGTTATGACAAACTCAGTGAGGTGACTCAGGAGTCCAGGAAAGAGCCCCATGATCCTGGCTAGCCTTGCTGAGTCCATGAGAAAATATACTAACCTGGATTCTGAAACTAGGACAGCCATTCTAGCGGTCCACTTCCCTGGCTAGTTCTGCTGGATGTGCGAGCTCCAGACACCGAATGTAGGGCCTCACGGCACTTTGGACATGGCCAACTCCAGCGTTTATAACAACAGGCTCACGGGGCAGAGGGGGAAGGGGAAAAACAAGAGAAAGGCCCAGTGCATGGCAGCTGCTGTTGCCTGTGCCTTGCCACCTTAGCCTCATCATGACCCAGCATGCCCCAGGCCAGCAGAACCTTGACCTTCTAAAAGGCCCCTAGGCTCTCTCTTCTGTAGCAACCAGGATGTGCAGCCCTGAGTCTCAGAAAGTGCCCCCAGGGCTGTGTCTGCTGTGCATGCGCAGAGGACACTGGGAGAAGGACTGTCCCATTTTCCAGAGAGAGAGAGGGGCCTGACCCAACCAAGGGCCAGATGGCCTTTAGCTCTCTCTGACTGTGGTCACTGTGATGAACTTGGTGTGGGAGGAGGAGATGACCTCCTTTCCTAAAGGGACCCAGAGGCGAGACAGGCTTCCCCTTTCCATGATATGTAAGGACGAGCCCTGGGTGACCCTGGAGGTGGCAGACAAAACTCACCTTTTTGGAGGATCTGCGAGCCACCTGTTCCTGTTCTGTCTCACTCCAGTTCTCGGCACTGACTCCTGGCTGTCCTCATGTTCGTGTTAGTTGCCAGTCTAAGCCATGTTGCTATGCAGCACGCTGGCCTGCTCATTACAGAGCCACCTGTCTACACGTTCATTTTGCCTTGCTTCCCTGCCCTAGCCCTCTGTCATGAGGCGTTGTGACCAAACAATGTCTCCACAGCTGTCATTAGCTAGCTGAGGTGCAGCTCCAGGAGACTGGTACAGGGACCCAGTGATGCCCCCATTCTGGCTGCGGCACCTCCACATGTCAGGGATACTGCAGCCCTGGGAAAGCCTTGGCCATCTCTGTTGGCATGCAGTTAAGGGACTCTGTCTTCCTTAGGAAGCTACAGTAAATGGTCACTGGCAGTGAAAGCTCTTGTGCGCAAGTTCTAATACAAAAGATAGATCTTTGAAGAGCCTGCATTCCGAGCCCTTCTGTTCACAGGTGTTCTGTTTACAGGCTTGCAAAGGCAGCTCCTGGTTGCAGTGTCTCTGGACCCAAACGCACAACTGTGGGATGTCTAACCCCGGACGAAGCGTCGGTGCACTCCAGACAGCTGACAATGCATAGCTTGACCTTCCAGTCTCTTGACCCTGGCATCTGGCTTTGTTCCCTTTCATCCCATTCCCCGCTGTCCAAAGATGACAATCGTTAGGCAGGGGCATCTCTACGACCCAAACTCAGCATGAAGTAGCTCCAGAAGGTTTTGATCTCCATCCCATGTCCAAAGATTTGTCATTGTCCTCTCTGGAGAAGGGGGAGTGTTGGAATTTACAGGGCTAAAAGCCTAGTCTCTGCCTTGCCTTACAGACAAGGATACATGTTTCAAACAGACTAGGGGAACTGAAGAAGCTGCCAAGGGTACTGTACCTTAGAAAAATAATGGGACTGGATAGGGATTATTGGCACAGGGCCACGAAGTCCATCCATGGCCATTAAAAGGTTGATGTAAATTCTAAAGGCATCAGGGACAAGTCATGGCTCTAGTGGGTCATAGTCAACACAGACCTGTGTCCTAAATCTTGGCAAACCCACATGGCAGACATAGAAGTGCTGAAAGCTTCCCTCTCTGCACAGATGAAAACTGTCTTTTTGCCACCTGAACCCCTCTGCAGGGAATTCAATAAATCCAGCTTTTTTGCCTTTGTTATCATCTCTGGTGAATCCTTCCAGCCTCTTACCATTGGCCACAATCCGAGGCAGTGATTTTCCCCTTAAATGTTGTGATATCTTCCTAAGTTGTACCTCTGAGCCTGCCCTTAACCCCTTCCAATTTATTTGCCATAGTGTAGAATTGAAACGGGGTGCCCCTCCCCCCTCGGGTTGTGGCAGTTAACTAGGTGCCCCTCCCCCATTGGGTGGTGGCAGTTAAGCTACCAGAAGAGGGAGTTGGAACAGGAAGTTGGAACAGGAAGTTGGATCAGAAGCAGGGGGGATAAAAAGGCAAGGAGCAGAGACTAGACAGAGAGAGAACTTTGGGGGAGAGAAGAGAATGGCAAGCAAGTAGAGTAGCCTGAGTGACCAGGCTGGGCAGAAGCCCCCTGGAAGCGTGAGCTGGAGGTCACGAGGAGCCGTGGTGTCCAGCAGAAGAGTGCCTAGCGTGGAGAGTGTGGTGTTGCAGCGAGGTATGGAAAGCTGGAACCTGGAGATGGCCAGGAATTTGGAAAGCTGATTTGTGCATCAGCAATTGCGGAAGAAGTTTGAAGAGCCCTGGAGAGGCGGTGTAGCACAGAACACTGGAGGGAAAAGAAGCAAAGAGAATGAAACTGAGTCCCTTTCCCCCACCCTTGGGTTGTGGCAGTTAGACCCTTGGGTTGCTGGGTTGTGGCAGTTAGCTCCTCCCCCCCCCCCTTGGGTTGTGGCAAGTTGGCCCTGCCCCTTGGGGAGCATGGCAGTTAAAATGGGGAGGAAGCAGCTGGGGGAGGATTTGCAGGAGAAGCAGAGAGAGGAGGAGTGGGATTGAAACTTGGTGCCCCTGCGTGAAGCTAAGAGCTTAGAAGTTTTGGCACCTGGAGAAGGACGCAGGAGCGGAGCCTTCCAGGGCGCTTCGAGCATCGGGCCCTGGGGGGAGAAGCCGTGTGAGGGTTGAGGAGAGGCGAGCTGGAGGAAGTGCTGAGCAAACGGGCAACCTGGAGAGACCCTCGAGTGCCTACCTCTGAGGTTTGGAGTGCAAAGGGGCATCATTTGGACTAAAGGGTGACTGGAGTAAGATAACTGGCCATTTGTGGCTTTGAAAAGAAACTTCGTTTTCTTGGATAACTTTCCTTGTTAATAAAATCCCTTGTTAAACTGCATTGTGAGTGGCAACTGCTACGTGTGGGTGATACAGACCTGTGGTTTGTTAGCTGAAGGCTTTTGAACCTCCTTTTCAACCCAATTTCAAGAAGACGATGGAGAAAGACTGGACTCTGCAGAGTGCCTACCTCTGAGGTTTGGAGGGGCAAAGGGGCACCATCTTGGACTGTGTCTTTGGAACCTTTGGGACGGAGAATGGCGACTGGGGTAAAATGACTGGCCACTTGTGGCTTTAAGGACTTTTCGTTTTCCCTGTTGAACTCCCTTGCTAGTAAACCCTGTTGTTAAACTGCATTTTGAGTGGCAACTGCTTCGCGCAGGTGAAGTGGACTTGTGGTTTATAGATTGGAGGCTTTTGCCCTTTTTGACCCGATTTCAGAATGATCCTTGAAAAATGCAGATCTTGTTTTTGCTCAGTATCTCCATGATTTCTGGTTGCTCTTAGGATGAAGGCAGAAGCTCCTGCGAGGACAGTAGGGACTGCCAGCTTTCCTGCTCTCACCGTTTGCCTGTGCTCTCCTCTCCCCCTTGTGCTCTGTGCTTTCTCTTCAATCTCTCCAAAGTGGCAGTAATTTCTCCCCCCTGCTGAATACTTTCTCATCTGCCATTTCCTCTGCCTGATGTGCTGTGCTCCTTTCTATGACAACCCCTCCTGCTTGATTGGAATATTTCCTGTGCTCCTAGCTCTTAATACAGAAGATCTAAGGAGGGTATAAGATGCCAACCTGTATTTCCCCTTTCCTCACACAGTGCAGATCCATGTTCAAATAACACATGATGTCATTTTGGTTTCGACATCTGTATTTCCCACTAGCTTGCAAGTTGTATGAGGGAAGGAACTATTGTCCATCATCATTTCCCTGGGGTCCTACACAGTGCTTGTCACATGCCAGGGGGCTCAGCTAGTGATGTCAAGTTGGCATCGGGAAGAATCCCCAAGTATGGGAAAAGCACACATGGAAGAATGGACAATAGTGCTCAGCAGTATCTTGGGTCCTCACAGTCCTGAACTTCTGTGATAACTGCAGCCATGTCCAGGTTGTCATTAGCAGCTCATGGAGCATGGCCTGGTGTCTTCATTTCTGCATACAGTACCATTATTGGAAAATGGTTCTCAGACATTAACATGCAGGCCACCTGCGTTACCTGGATAATTTGTTAAAGCTGCTTGGTCCTGTTCTTGGGAGATTCTAATCCAGGTAGTCTGGGGTGAGGGATATTTTTCATGCTACTTGGCTGATAACCACATGCTGAAAACCACAGGCTTAGATCATAACCACCACGCATCTTGAAAAACAAGTCTTTTTTTTTTTTTTTTCTGCAGAGACCAGGCTTTGTCAAGTCCAGTGGGTTGATGTTGGGGACTGTGCAAAGGCCACAGCCTAGGGGTGACCCATGACTACCTAGTCCCACACCCCCCACCCTCATTTCATGGAAGCCTGAGACCTGCAGAGAGTGGTCAGTGAAAATGAAACCTGGCTTAGATCCTTGCTCAGGGAGGCTCAGAGACTCACATCATATAACTTATGGTCATGGTAAGATCTGAACCTGCATAAATTGCTGACTATATACACAGCCTGGCATTTAAAACCCGAGTTTCCTCTCACCTTTGAACACTCTGGTGAGAAGCTGGATGCTCATTCTGAGGAGCTGGGGATTTAGAACTCGCAGTCTGAATTTCACGGCACACACTTAAGTTCTCTGGAGCCACATTCTGCCTCATCACTGAGCACCTGAATGTGCTTGTTTTTTCCATCAAATTAAATAAACACGACATCCCTGAGCTAAAAGGAATAGAATGCCTGGCATTCTTCGGTGCCATGAACCCAACAAAGCCCCCACTTACTGTTGCACGCAGACAGCTAGCAAGGTGCAAATCAACCATCACACGTTTCTCTGCTGGGAGAGTGGTGTGAGTTTCTGTGCTAGCAGGAATGTGTTGCGAGTGAAATTTAGCCAGCTGCCTTTCTAGAGCTGCAGTCCTCTCAGGAAAGTGAGAGGTAAACTCAGCTTTTAAAATAGAACCAGTCACAAAGAAGTTGGTTCACAGATTTGATAATAATCATAGGTTATTAGCCATGAAAGAGAGTACGGCTGTCAGTTGATCCAATGTCTTTATTTTCCAAGAAAAAACAATCTCGGAAGGCTCAATCCCCTGCCAAGATAGGGCAGCCCAGAACATCTATTCAGATCTGTCTGCTTGGCTGGTGCTTTTTTCATGCTCCCTGTATTTAATGATTAGATAAACTCATACCTGGTGTATGTTCAGTGGATTATTATCATGTAGATTTCCTTCATCTCCTGGTGAAAAGTGTATCTAGGTTACCCCAGCAGAATCATCAGACTATAGCTTATTGAAGTATAAAATACTTTAAATAGGCTTTGGAAATCATATTTTTTAATTTGTATCAGGAAAACAAGGGTCAAGATAGCCAAGGGAGAGTTTAGTAGCATTGAAAATGGGTTCTGTACCCCATCATTTTATTATTAGGGATCTTTGATTAATGTACAGATGCAGAACATAGCATCTAATTATTTTGGCAAGACTTCAGCTGCAAAGATGAGAAACTCAAGGTGGGCAGATGTAAAGGATATTGTTAAAGCATATAACAAGTAAGGCAGACATTGTAGGAGAGGAATGATAGGCCATTAAGAAACTGGAATTAAAGGATACTTAGAGAATTCTATAGTCAGGGAACAAAGTTTTGCTAAGTATCTGTTATAGGGAAACATGAGAGAAAACTCAGTTATTGTCTTAGGAGCTGTCATTGTAATGGGACAGTTCCCAGCAGTAACCATGCAAATAGACCAATGGGATAATTTCAGACACTTGCAAATGCCGGGAAGAAAGTAAAACCAGGAATTGTGAGCAACAGCAGTAGGAACAGGAGGGTCTACATCTGTTGAGATAGGAAAGACCGTTTCTTTTTCCCTTACGAGGATGATTGTTTTCTGTCTCCCATGTTGTGGGCATGTCTCCTCTTTCTTTGCTTCTTAGAAGTCAATGATGTGAAGCGTTGTAGTTTCATCAATGTGGTTGTCCTCAATGTGCTCAGTTAGGTTGGGCAGGGTGGGCAAGTGGAGCCTGCAGCCCCCGAATGAGCAGGTATTGGAGAAGAAGGAGGTGGCAGCAATGCCTTCAAGGTGCAACATTGAGAGCCCTCCTGATATCTGCTCTGTAAGCTGAGATACAGAAGGTCTTTGTGAGGAGATGACTTTTGAGTTATGAGAGAGGCAGACAGGGCCAGGTCTGGGGAAGCCTCACCCTTCCAGAAGTGCCAAAGGTCCTGAAATGAAATTAAACCCAACGTGAAGTAATGCAAAGGCTAGAAAATAAGACTGGTGTCCCTCAGATGCTAGGAGCAAGAAAAGAACAGATCACCTAGGCCTTTTGGATTTTATCAAGAAATTATTTTAATTTAGGCGCAATAAAAATTCATCAAAGAATGACAGAGTACTGATGTGTGATCACTTGACAGCACCTCCTTTCTGTAAAATCAACTCTAGTAAAGTGGGTGTTGGCGAAATTCAGTGAGAGATGATCAGGTGATGGTGGAGAAGAATTTGCGAGAAGTGGAAAGAGTCAGGATTAACTTTGGAGATAGATTTTATGGAACTTGTTGATTAGTTAACTATGGAAATTAGAAAAGAGAGGCATTAAGAATTATTTGTAGAATTTTTGACCTGAAACAGCCAAGTGGTGGTTGGTGAATTTGTTGAAAAGAGGGAGGCTTGGGAAGTGTGAGCTGGGGAAACAAAAATTCTTTTTTTTTTAATAATTAATTTATTTATTTACATATAAATTTCACAACTTTGTAATCTCAAGGGTTTGCCCCCCCCTCCCCTCCCTTCCCCCCCCTTTCCCTCCTGTTCATAGTTGTGTGTTTCATTTTGGTGCTTAGCTTGTTTTGACTTTCCTCAAGGCTTTTATTTTTTAGTTATTTATTTTTTTTCCCCTATATCCCTTACATTAGTGAAACCATTTGGTTTCTGCCTTTTTCTTTATGGCTTGTTTCTGCTAATATAATTTCTTCTAAATGCATCCATGTTGTTATGAAGTCGTCCAATTTGTCATTTTTAATTGATGAGTAATATTCCATTGTGTATATATACCACAATTTTTTCATCCAGTCCTCTGTTTTGGGG
>PVHY01013076.1:0-42542 GCA_004024945.1 Uropsilus gracilis | reverse complement strand
TGAAGTATTCTGAGTCTTACATGTTTCTTTTGTAGTTAATAGGATAATTAGAAATCACTTTGTTAGAAATAAATTAGTCTGCACTGCACTGATTGTCTTGCATTGGCTTGGTATTTTGGTTGAGAAGGCTGGGGATGGTGGTAAGGACCCACGAGTGGAAAGTTTAAACTGTGTATTAAAGTTTTTCTTTTCTGCAGTTCTTGGAGCTAAAAGCAGAGAGCAGTTGGCTGGCTTTTGCATATCAATGGTAAAGGTGATCAGTGAAAATGCTAATGAAGAGTGTGTAGCCTGCTTTGTAGAGAGTAGCAGGCAGATAAGTGTATCCAGTTAAGGTTAAAGGTAATTGCAAAGGAACTGCTTGTAGCCTGCTTCTGAGAAAGAAGCAGGCCTGTAAGCCTTTCTTTGGTCACCCTGTTTCATAACTAAAAATTCACTGAAAAAAACTCAGTTTTTTTTTTAAAAAACAGCTCTCCTAGTAAATGGAACAAAAACACAAAAGAATATAAAATAGAGAATAGGTAAGGAAACTAGAGAACCAGAAAATGAGATACAGAATCCAAAAAAAAAAAAAAAAAAAAAAAAAAAAAAAAAAAAAAAAAAAAAAAAAAAAAAAAAAAAAAAAAAAAAAAAAAAAAAAAAAAAAAAAAAAAAAAAAAAAATCTCAAAAGAAGGAAAAAAACAAATATCTGTGGGGGAAACTAAGAAAGATTAACAACGGAGGAAAAAAAAAAAGAACAACAACAAAAAAATTTTTGCCGGGCACAGTGGCTCGTGCCTGTAAGCTTCAGCCTATGAAGTGGCTGGGGCTAGGGATTGCTGGTTCGAGTCCCGCGTGGGGCCTATAGCGAGACCTAGTTCCAAAAAAATAGCTGGGTGTGGTAGCGCACGCCTTGTAATCCCAGCTACCTGGGAAGTTGAGGCTGGGGATTGCTTGAGTCCATGGTACCCCGGGCAACGAGAGCCTGAGGTTCCACAGGCAAAAATAGCGAGATCTAGTCTCAAAAAAAAAAAAACAAAAACAAAACTTTCCCCCCCAGAATTAAAGGATATTTATCTCAGCCCTGAAAGAGCTAAAACAAACGATATCACCATCACCATAATATTTTGAACACTACAGAAAAGATCTTTAAAGTTTTCCAGAGCAAAAAAGTTATACAACAAAGGGAGAAGAATCAGACTCAAACAGCAAACCAATGCAAGACCAGAAGACAAACTGAGCAAAACTTATCTTCAAACCCAAGCTATCTATTTTTCTAGTTAAACTAACAATCAACTATTGAAGACAATAAAGATATTTTCAAACTTGAAAGAATGGGGGGGAAAATGATCTCCCAAGTACTCTTTATTAGGAAGCTGTTGGAGGATGTACTTAGCTAAATAACAGTAAACAGGATTCTAGAAACAAAGAATCCAGCAGGCAAGGACAGGGAAACATCAGAAGAGCTGTGCATTAGATTTAGGGGCAAAGATGACAGGGAGATCAAGACAAGCTCTCCAAGGCAAAAACAGGTGATGTGATGAACATTTTGAGAAAACATTTACTTGGCATTTGACAAATCGGTTGAACATTTTTAAAATATCCGTACATAGAAAAAAAATGAAAGAGTTATTTTGTTACACTTTCGATGAATTAAGTTTGAGATGTCTGTGGAAAATTTAGGAGAGAAATCCAGTAATTGAACACATAGTACTGAAGTTGATGAAAGAGTTCTACACCAGAAATATAGCTGAGATCTTTCCATCAGAAGAATCCCCCTAAAGATTCCCTAATATAATACAAAATAACACCAAAATTAGTTTTATAGTCACACCAACTTTTGTACAGATATGGACAACTAAAAAAAGAAGATGTAGACAAATTTTTCTTTTACAAATTCCAGTGAAAAAGTTTTTCTTTACAAGTAGTTTTAAAACTCTCAGTTTAAATATATATATATATATATATATATATTCAACAAATCTACTCATCCTTGTGTCTATTTTCAAGAAATATTTGCTCACCTAAGACTACAACTACATCTGTTTTCATCAAGTTGACACTATTTACAAGTATTGAAATTCAGAAAATTATCTTCTGAGTTACTGTCACTTGCCCCTGCTAAAATCAGAGGATCTATAACCTTGATGCCAAGTAAAAGAAAAACTTTAACAAGGGACAGAAAGTGGTCGAACGCTCTCTCACTTCATACATGGGAAAGCCGAAGTTCAAAGTCTAGAAATTTCTTGAAGCAAAGTTCACTCCTGGGGCATCACACCTTCTTACCTTATATTGGTTGAAATTTCTTTGGAAACATCCTGCAATTTTAGACATTTTCTCCAGTGGTAACTGAATAATACTGTCCTTGAATGGCTCATCATTTCCAGTGCTATTTCTCTGATGCCATCCATTCAGAGTGGGTTGTGTGATGAAAATGCCATTTATTAAGCCATGGTCCAACACATGAACCTCTGCAAAAATCTCTTCAAATCTTTTCAATTCCACTTTGCATTCCCTATGCCTTCTGCTCAGTATTCTTTAATGAGAAGAGCGTTAGCTAACATTTAGTTCTGGACAACAACGGTAGAAGAAAGACCCATGCTATGCCGAAAGGAAAGGTCCTAGACAGTTTGTGCCACACTCAGCTGCTCCACGAGGCAGGAAGTAATGAAATTCATCATGATTCCAACTAAAACGCGGACCAAACATCTTGGCGCAAATTCCGCTGCAACTCGAAGTGATGGGTGGCAACCGGAGCAAGTAGCTGAGGGGGGAAATGGCTTCGCCAATGACCTTTGAAATAACAACCTTCAACTCCACTGTTTATTACTCTACACTGTAGATAATGTTTTTAGATCTGTTCCTCTCTAGTTTATGAGAAAAGATTACAGTAACCTGCCACTTACTACAGTAAGTGGAAGGAACAACCTAAATCTTAATTTTTGACATTCGACACGATGTTAGTTGGTTTTCTTTTTCAAAAAGAGTCAGCAGAGGGTGCTCAACACTGCTGCCTTCGGAGAGTATAACGTAGGCGTTTCTTGCTTCCAGGCGACTGAGACCGAGCAGTGCAGACTGCAGAAGTCACAATGCCTGTATTGTTTACAAAAAAAAAAAAGTCGCACACGACGGGCAAGGTGCTAACAGGCCCGGCGAGGCTCCCTTTCTGAAGCGACCGCGAGCCCCGTTTACGCAAACACACGCCGCCCACAACAGGTAGAGGACTGGGTGCGGCCAGCACCACGTCCGGGGTCGACGGACACCCCGCAGCGAATGCAGACACAGCCGTCCCAGGACGGTCGCCCCGAGCGCAGCAGATGGCAGCAGGGGGTAGGGATGCGCCGCCGCATCCCGGCAAGGGGCGACTCCTTTCTCTCCACGCAGCCCCGCCCGGGGACCCTTTCCGCGCAGGCGCCTGGAGGACGGGGGCCGGCGAGCCGGGGTGGAATTGAAGAGCAAACACCTCCTCGGTACTGATACCCCGTCACGATCCTCTCTCCCTCGCCCTGCTCCGTCCACCCTCGGCCTCCACCCTCGGCGGAGGCCTGGTCTGGGCTTTAGGGACCATCCATACCGCGCTCCCAGGAAAAGACACACATCTCGATGCCCACCATTGACGACCAAGAGCAGGTTTTATTCCTGCAGAAGTTAAGAATAGACTTTGTCAAATTGCAGACCCACCTCTTTTGAGCCTTCTCCGCCATGGTTTGGCCCGGATCTCCAGTGGGAGCCAAGATCGACACAACCGCCTGGGCAGAGCGATGATCTCCACAAGCGATTGGAATTCCTGACAGAATAGAAAGGGGGCGGAGCCGGGAGGGGTTCTCCTCTCGAGGGCGGGGCCGGCTCGCGCCTTCCCTCGGGCTCGCGGTTCGCGGGGCTGTGACTCGTGACTCAGAGCTGGTGACTTTAACACAGTCCAAGAACAATCTATTCGGATTCAAAGTAGCGGCTGAACGCAGTCTAAACACGCGTCACTGTGCCCTCCCTATACCCTGCCGTTCAGTATTAGCGACCACACCCAACAGGGATTGCTCCACCTCACTGGACACTCGTTTTTCATCTACTTTTAGGTCTCTACTCCTTAAAATCCCTCTTGATAGGACCTGGGCCCCTATCAGGATTTCTGTATGAACTCATCTCTCCCGTAGGTTGAATCTCCACCTCTTGGCTTTTTCAGGTTCACATTTCTAGTCTGTCCTCTTTGTCTAGTTTCACACCTCATTATTCCATTGCCTACTTGACATCTCCTTTTGCATGCCTCAAAACCTTATTAAATCTAAAACGTCCAGAACAGAAATTTTGGTTTACTCTCTCAACCTCCTTTCATCAGTGAGTCCTTTGGTCTCCATCTCAGTGAAAGAAGCCACCGCTTATCTCGATGCTCAAACCAGAAACCGAGAGGCATGCACTGCCTACCTCTCCGTACGGAATTCACCAGCGAGTTCTGCTGGTCTTGCTTCTGGAATTTTATTCTTCCACTTTGCGTTATTTATTATTATTATTATTATTATTATTATTATTATTATTATTATTATTATTATTATTATTTTGCCTTATTTATTTGCTCTGTCTCCACCTCTCCCCAATTGTCTGCTCCTTCCATTCTTGACCTACACCCACCCCATCCAAGTCATTCTCTTGTAGTTTAAGTCATCCTTTAAAAACCAAATGCAGTTTATTTTAACTTCTTTCTGTAAAAATCCAAACTACCTTTCACTGCCTAGCTCTGAGAAGATCCTCTGCCTATCTACTTATCTCGTTTCATGTCTCTCTTTTCCCTTTTAAATTTAAAGTACTTTTGTTTTTTAAAAATATTTAACTTTTTAAAGAAAAGTTTTGCCCCCTACATTCCCTTTACTGAGATAACATATTATACGATATAGGGGAATAAGTTCCTCAGATGTATGTTATCACACCACCCCCAACCATTCAAGCATCCTTTACCACAGACTGTTGTGCCCTCTCCTTATTTGTTTCTATCCTCTCTTTCTCTCCCCCTCTAGTAACCTCTATTCTTGCAGTCAATTTCTTGGCTTTATTTTGATTTCATTTTGTCAATTCCTTTGTTTTTTGTTTTGTTTTCTCTATATTCCATACTAGTGAAATCATCCAGTATTTGTCTTTCTCTTCTCTTCTTCTGTTATATTTTCATTCTCCATTTCATTCTCCCACGAAGTCAAGCTGACTCCCTCCCCCAAGTCCCATCCATCTATATCCTGCCATACACACTCCCGACAAACCTCAAGGATCCATCCATCTATCCTTCCACCCATGGAGATAGGAAGAGGTTTGTTGCAAAGAATTGATTTACATGATTGTGGGACTGACTAGACAAGTTGAAAATCTGTAGGGACAAGTTGGAAGTCTCACTCAGATTTAGGATAACATTGTTGTCCATACACAGAATTTCTTCTTCAGGGAAGTCCCAGCTCAGTCCATAAAGCCTTTTAATAAGTTGAATCAAACCAACTTAGCTTATCTAGGACAATTCTCCTTTCTTAAAGTCAGCTGGTTATAAACTTTAATCACATACACAAAATACCTAACAGTATCTCCTAGATTGTAGGTTATCTAAGTTAATACAAAGACCTGATCAATACATTCAGAGAACACTCTCTGATTGCCCAATCAAAAATAGATTATATTGGCAATTCTGTTGGTTTTCTCCAGGCATGAAGATAGTACACATCTCTGAATGTACCTATTTACTATGTTCCTAAAGACTAAGTTCCATGAAAGTCATGCCGTATGAGTGTTCTGCTACTCTTTAATCATCACTGATCATTAGCTCATACTAAAAAAACCTATCTTGCTGAATAAATATATGGATGAATGTAGAGCATACTTGTATCCCCAAACATGGAAATTCCTGTGTATTTTCAAGCAATGTCTGTAATAATTAATTTGGGTCTATTCAATCTCTATCAACTACAGAGACAGAAATGGCAAATACTTTCATTAAATAACTACAGGTATAGTATACCACAGGTATACTGGAGAGGATATATAGAGAAGGAATTATCTACAGAGATGTATTAGGGTTCTTGAGTGAAAAAGAACCAATGGAATATTGAGAGATGTGTAGATAGTCAAACACACACACTAAGAGGTAGAGAGGGACTGGTTTGAAGGAATTGGCTCATGTGATGGTGGGGGCTGGAAAGTGGAATTTTCAGGCCTACAGGCTGGAAATTAAGAGAAAAAAAATCCTTCTGATTGCTTGCAGCTCACCTCCACTTTGAATGGTAATCTGTTTTACTCAAAGAGTGCTGATTTAAATGTCAATCTAATTCTTTAAAATACATTCAGAGTGGTGTTTGACCAAACAACTAGACAATGTTGTCTTTTGGGGCTGACACAAAATTGATCATCACAGCATGTTTATATGAAGGATTATTTTATCATTAGGCATAGTGTTCAGAATTTATAAGCTGTTTGGGGATCTATAAAATGTTTGTGGTATGAAATGTAAATATACTGATTGAAAAATACAAAAAAAAAGTAAGAATTACTATATAATTAATTGAGTGACAAAACTAACCTTTTCCCAAGCCAATTAACTTAACGCAATCTTGTTTCTAGCAATATATTTAGTGGGAATGTTGTTTTTTATTATCTTTACTATGATTTGAGTTTTTCCCTTTTTTAGGGAGCCCTCTCTTCTCCTCTCCATTAACTTTCTGTTTGTCTTGGTCTGTGATCTGGAATAAACTTTTTATCTGTTTGGAAGTATCCTAGAGCTAATGTAATAATTTCCATTTCTCCAAAAACCCTTTTTAAAAATTACCTATTTCTGTAGATGAGTTCTTTATCCTCTCCAGTATACCTGTGGTATACTATACCTGTAGTTCTTTAATAAAAGTATTTGTTGCCATTTCTGTCTCTGAAGTAGACTGAGATTGAGTAGACAGAGGGAAGATACTATGTCTTATTCATTCTTATATTCTTAGTGCTTAGCAAGGGATTATCTTGAAATGGTACCCCAATAAATTCTTGTAAGTTTTATTATTCAGACATTTTACTTTCAACTAGTCAACTAGTTTTTTACAAGCTTTTCAGTCAACCAGCTTTTAACTTCATGTTTTTAAGTACTTTATCTATTCTTTGTTACAATTCTGTTCAGACAGGCATTAGTATATTTAATTTTTAAGATGAAGAAACTCAATGTCAGAGAGATGAAGGGATTTTCTCAGAGTTCCCTAGTCAATATTAAGGAAACTGTCTTCCAAATTTTCTCCTCTGTGCAGACCTGTCTTTCACCGAGATCATGATGGTCTTTAAGCTGCTTTTATAAAACAACTCAACAAAAACAAAGGAAACATAAAAGTGAAAAAAGGGCAGAAGAGCTAAAAAAAAGACACTCTCCAAAGAAGAAATGCAAATGACCAACAGGAATATGAAAAAATGTTCATACAACATCACTTATTATCAGCTAAATACAACTCAGAACCACAGTGAGATGCCACTTTACACTGGTGAGAATGTAGTATTAAAAAAAACTGGAAACAAGAAATACTGGTGAGGACGTGGAGAAAAAGGAATGCTCTTATGCTGTTGGTGGGAATGAAAACTGGCCCAGCCATTATGGAAAGCTGTGTGGATGTTCTTCAAAACACTAAAAATGGGTCTACCATTTGACCCAGTATTGGGAACCAAATGGCCAGGTATATATATGTCTGGTGAGCAGACCATCCTTCTGAAGGCAGTTGGCTCACACGCTCACAGACACAGCACTTGCGCCTGAAACGGCTTTGCACTCTCCTAGTAGTGATTATATTTCAAAATTGGCTATTATGAGAACTTATCTCAAGAGCTAAAAGATTATACTTTCTCGTGACTTACTGTCGGAACTATTGGTCCTTAAAATTAAAGCACGCTAGCCGGGCATGGTGGCTCGTGCTTGTAAGCTTCAGTCTATGAAGCGGCCGGGGCTAGCGATCGCGGTTCGAGTCCCGCCTGGGGCCCGTAGCGAGACCTAGTTCCGGAAAAAAATAGCTGGGCGTGGTCATCCCAGCTACCTGGGAAGCTGAGACTGGGGATTGCTTGAGTCTGTGGTACCCCGGGCAACGAGAGCCTGCGGTTCCACAGGCAAAAATAGCAAGACCTAGTCTCAAAAAAAAAAAAAAAAAAAAAAAAAAAAAAAAAAAAAAAAATTAAAGCACGCTTTAGTGTAACTAGACCACTACATAATGATAAACTTCTAACACACCATGTATGTTTAACTTCTTAATAAAAGGCTGTTGTAAACAGTTGGGAGCAAAGCATATCTAAGAATATCTCTCC
The DNA here is from genome assembly GCA_004024945.1 of Uropsilus gracilis. Lineage (NCBI taxonomy): Eukaryota > Metazoa > Chordata > Mammalia > Eulipotyphla > Talpidae > Uropsilus > Uropsilus gracilis. The sequence goes on along the minus strand of PVHY01013076.1, from coordinate 34,279 downwards.
AGAGCCTGCCCCACTTTACTTTCTTCTCCTTTCTTCATTCTTGAATATCACCCACCTTATTAAGCTTTGGTGCTGGACCCGGCTGGCTCTGTGGCAATCCAGCCATTGCTAATGCCAGTACTAGGAATTTACCCAAGGGACACAAAAACAATAATTCATGAGGAAACCTGCACTCCTGTACTTATTGCAGTGCTATTTACAATAGCTAACACATGGAAATAAACTAAATACCCTTAAAAAAAATACAAGGGTCAGGAAGGTGTGTGTGTGTGTGTGTGTGTGTGTATATATATATAATTTATACATCATATATATGATGGAATACTACTCCATAACCAAAAATATAATCCCCATAACCTCATACCATCTGCAGCAATATGGATGGAGTGCAAAGGATTATGCTTAGCAAAATAAATCAGAAGGAAAAGGAGAAATATTGGGTGATTTCACTTATCAGAAAAATATAGGGAAACTGAACAAAGGGTTGGGAAAAAGACAAAACTTACAAACTAACTATAGATATGAGGCAAACGGGGGGAGGGTAAGATAAGGGGTCAAAATGGGAGGGAAAAGCACAGGGGACTATGGTGATGGGTCACGATTGATATGGTGGTTAGAGAAGTATGGTGATTGCATCTGAAGAAATTAATTATTGTGCAAAGATGAACAACGATGTAAGAAAACTTAAAATACAAAATAAATACTTTCTGTCAGGTTGTACTCTCTGGTCCCTGATTCAAGGCTGCTTATTCTTGCATGTGCTTTGGAGATGAAAACAGCTGGTCAGGGACAGTACTCTCTTACCCTGGCCTGGGAGTATGGCTGCTAAAATGGCATGTTTCTCTTATCTTGCCTATAGACAAAAAGTGTCTTCTGTACTTCTTCACACCCCAAAGAAAAAGTTCTCTTTAAAGGTTCCTCTTCACACTTTTGCTTCTTCAAAATCTTTTTCACTTTAACAAATGTCTGTTAAATACACAGTGTGTACCCAGCACTGTTTCTATGTGCTAGAGCAACAGCAGAAAACAAAACAGAATTCTTCCCTTGTAGAGTAGAGGGAATGGAATGGCAGCAGACATAAATAGAAATAAATAGACACATAAGGAGTAACAGGTACTGTAGAAGGAAAAAGAAATAACATTAGGAAAATGGTGGTGTGGGGGGGCCTCTCTTACTTTTTGAGATCCCCCCTCCCTTCCACATGTTCACATTCTTGTTCCTTTACCACAACCCAGTGAGTTATCTGTCCACACTAGAAAATGAGGTATTTCATTATCTTAGAGGAGAAAATATAATAGTCAGATGACTGGAAAGGCAAATAATGTGGAATGTAAACTAAACAAAACTAGGACTTTGGAAAGCAATATTTTCAGTACATATTGTCATTAAGTAATATTACACCAAAATGTGTTTTGGTTTCTATAGTGCAGTCCCTTTATCAGATAGCCCCGATTGAGTGGTTTTGTTTGCCATTCTTCACCCAAGCTTTCCTAAATCTTATAAGAAGACCAGAGACAGTGGATTGTGATTTCTTTGCAGGAAGACATTGGTTAATGACTTTGTTCCATTTGGTAATGGATTGGCTTCAACTGTTCTTCCTTCATCCTGTCTCACTTTATCAAGGGGCAGCTTTTCCTTTTGCACTTCTGTTTAATTATCTCTGCATTATGGACTCATTTCCTACTCATGCCAGGTAAGTCTGATGGCTAATTTTGCCCTTACATCTATGAATACTGTAGTAGGTCAAAAAGCATGACTTGGACTATAGATGTGAACATTAAATATTAGCTATACTGATTGTTTTTAATCACACCATGAGCATGTCTAGGAGAGGAAACAGAACTGGAAATTGACATCTTGTCTGCATGACTCAGTATTTGATAGATTTACATTAAATGAAGGAAAAGATGAAAGTAAATTTGGGAGAGGCCAGCCGTGGTGGTGTGCATCTGTAATCCCAGCGTTGGGAGGTTGAGGCCAGGGATCGCTTGAGTCTGGGATTGGGACTACCCCGGGCAACATAGAACTAATCTCAAAAAGAAAGAAAGAAAGAAAGAAAGAGAGAGAGAGAGAGAGAGAGAGAGAGAGAGAGAGAAAGAGAGAGAGAGAGAGAGAGAGAGAAAATAAATTTGGGAGAGATGAGTACTGAGAAAGTAGAGGAATTCTTCATATCAATACGTCTGTATATGTTTCAGATGGTTTTGGCCAGTTCTAATTTCATGGATTTTATCAGTTAAATGACATTTAATTTTTTAAAATATTAAACTAAATGTGATATTTTAAAATGTTTTTGCTGTGATTTCTCATATATATTAAATAAGTCAAAGGAAATCTTGTCAGATTACTTATATCTCAACCAGAGACTCAAAAATTATTGTTAAATAGATCTAATAATATTATTATAATAATTTTTAATACCTAATAAATTTATCATATTAGAGACAGTTCCTATTTTTAAAAAAGTTTTCACTTTTGTAAAGTGAAATCCATTGCCAAAGGGCCACCTTCTAATTAATTCACTTACTTTGGAAATTAGAATTTTTATATATTGGAGTTTCTTAAACAAAATCTAACTACCTAACAATCAGTATTGCCAAGTTTGATCCAACTGTGTTTCTTATTACATCTTCACCCCGATTTATGGCCCATGTTTTCCTTTACCAGAGATAGGGTACCAGTTATTAAAAAAAAAAAAAAAAAAGGGTTTCCTATAGAGAACGAACCACAAACAATAAAGCAAAACAAGTACGAAAACAAGGATTAATTTACCATGGAGTTCGTGCAGTGTTAAGCTTGTTGATTTGGAGTCAGCCTGCATCAGTCCTGAAACTTCTACTTAGTGAGTAGCTGTGAATAAACCCTTTCTGAGTTTATATATAAAATGGAAATAATAATGCCTATTTTGGAGGCTAATTTTAATAAAGATATTTCACATAAAAGGTTAATAAGCACAATGGCTAGATAAAGTGAGTAGTAAATAAACCATGTAGCCTACATTATAGAGGTATACACATTTTAATTCTTACATATCCCCAGGGAAGTTGCTTTTGGGTGGAAGGTTGTTTCCAAATCCTACTCTGCTGTGTAACAAGTAAGTGTTCTCCTTTATCTTCCCATCACTTTGAAATGAAGACTCAATTCACTTTGAACAGAGTATTGAGGGGTTTAAATAGAGTGTTTAGGGGTGGGGTCAAGCATAAGCTCAAAGAGAAGCATAAAGTCGGGCATGGGGGCATATGCCTGTTAGCAGCGGCCTAGGAAGCCACGCCAGGGCCAGGGATCGTGGTTCGAGTCCTGCCTGGGGCACGTAGTGAGACCTAGTTTAAAAAAAAATATAGCTGGACGTGGTGGTGCAATGCCTGTAATCCCAGCTACCTGGGAAGCTGAGACTGGGGATTGCTTGAGTTTGTGGTACCCCGGGGCAACGTGAACCTGCGGTTCCACGGGCAAAAATAGCGAGACCTAGTCTCAAACCGCCCCCCCCCCAAAAAAAGCAAAGAGAAGCACAGGGCCTGTGCAATAGAGCTTTTGAAAAAGTGGTACCCCCTCCCACTACTCTCCTCAAGAAAGAAATTCATGGCAACCCCACTGAGTTTTGAAGCCATAACATTTGCCTGTGACAGTAGAGAAAATCCTGAGCTTCTGACTCACTTCCATCCCTCACCAGTCAGTAGCTATTTTCTGACCTCTTCATTTGGATTTATTCTTTTGTCTCAGATCAAATATGCAAATGTCCACGTACTGGGGAAAACAGAACCAAGTCCTCGGATGTGAAATCCAAGCCTCTGCCAGTCTCAGCGCATGTACCATCTTCAGGGGGAAGCAGATATAAATCAGTTGATGTGGGTATTTTGCAACATTAAAACTAACACGGAGAAAAACACATTCATGCAATCTTAAAGTGCAGTAGACAGGATTAACAGCAAATAGAGACGTTTCTTTCATAATATTTTTATTTTCCTTATTGTTTGCATACATAGCTCATGTTTGTTGGCATGGTCCTCTGCCCCTCAGCTTTCCCTTCCCAAGGTCCTCCCTCTGGCCACTCCACTTCCTTTCTTGTTGTCAGTTGTTGGTTGATGACTGCCCCGCTAGTCCCTCTTTCCGTTCTTTTCTGAAGCAAAGTCCTCCTGGGTGAAATCCCGTGTTCCTGGGGACTGCAGACCAGGCTGATAAGATCTCCATGAACAACATTGGGGCAGGTGGCTCTTCTGAGCATTTTGGCGAACCTCCTGTTCATCTGGTGTGTGGAGTGGCGCTCCACATTTCTTCATCGTGGAATTTCCTGTGGTAGATGAGACAGTCTTTTTTCAGGAACCTTATGATCTCTGGTTTCAGTGCCTCCTTGTTCTTATTGGCTGTCTCCCCCTTTAGAAATGTTTTCCAATTGAGTTTTCAAACACTTATCCTATGGAGGCATTGGATTTCCTTCCCCCCCCCCTTCTTGAACCCTCTAGGGCAGTCAACCCTGTGGCAAGGAGAGAGATTCACTTGTTGAAAGGCGATCAGAGAGTTCTTTTTAATCTCGACTGGATTCATATCACTTTTCACTCAGGCAGCAAACTACTAGACTTTTAAGATTTCCCTCCCAGGAAATTTTCCAGACCTGTGGCCCAACAGGGTGGTTAGGGACAGGTGCTATTCCCTATTCAATGGCAAGTTTCAGGAGGCCCCAGGAATCATTATTTGTCTCCTGAGACACTTGTTTACTAATGAACTCTGGCACTTTCTCCCATGTGCCTTTCCTTCAGAAGAACAAAGGGAGAACTTTGGGGTGATAATAGTATCATTTCTTTAGGTGTTATAAGGGGTTTGCCTTGATTGGTTTACCCAGAACGACATCTGCAGTGATTCATTCATTCTGTCTTACTTTTTTTTCAATTATTATAATTTTCTTTAAGGTAACGTTGGCTTATGTTATGACTTGCGGGGTGCTCAACAAGACATCAGGACTCCAATTGAGGTTCAAAGCAGCAGGTTTATTTGCAAGAAGCTGATGCACCGAGGTCCTCAAGCCAAGATGGCAAGAGAGACCCCGAGCAGTCTCTATAACAACTTTTTATAGGGGCCGGGCATGGTGGCTCGTGCTTGTAAGCTTCAGCCTATGAAGCGGCCAGGGCTTAGGGATGGTGGTTCGAGTCCTGCCTGGGGCCCGTAGTGAGACCTAGTTCCAAAAAAATAGCTGGGTGTGGTGGTGCGCACCTGTCATCCCAGCTACCTGGGAAGCTGAGGCTGGGAATTGCTTGAGTCTGTGGTACCCCGGGCAACAAAAGCCTGTGGTTCCACAGGCAAAAATAGCAAGACCTAGTCTAAAAAAAAAAACAAAAAACCTTTTATAGGGCAAAACCACCCCCATTGTGAAGCAAGCAAGTAGGTGTAAGATGTGTTCCCATAACTACAGTTTCCAATATGCTGACATCTACCATCTATCAGGAGGACAATGCTGGCATCCATTGTCCATCAGGAGATCAAGATGGTTGTCAGGAACTACCAGGAATAAGGCGAAGCAGAAACAGGATGTGGGACCAACCAGTTGTGGTGGGTACTTTCCACTGAGGGCAAGGAGAGGACACTGGTTGCAAAATGAAGGTTTTGCTATACTGCTTGGGGTAGTCCCGATCCCAAGGACTCAAGCAATACCCATCCTCAGCCTCCCAGATAGCTGGGATTACAGGTGCCCACCACTATGCCCAGTTGCTTTTTTTTTCCAAGACCAGGTCTCACTATGTTGCCCGGGATAGTCTCAAACCCGTGAACTCAAATGATACCTGGCCTCTTGCCTCCCAGTGCTTGGATTACAGATGTGTGCCACCGCACCTGGCAAAATGGAGATTTTTAACAAAATGGAGTTAGTTTGGTTAGACTGTTCTCAACAGTTTACAACACTACATAAAGCTCAGAAATATAGGACCCCACATTAGATTTCTGTCACCACACCACAGGTTCCCATAAGTCTTCTACCACAGTCTTTTGTGTCCCCTCCCCACTGTGTTCATCCCCCTCCATCTTTCCCTCTGGTAGCCTCAGTTTTACACTCAGATTTCTAAGGATTAGTTTCTAAGGATTAGTTTCAAGATTTGTTGTCTGTCCCATAAGTTCCCATAAGTCTTCTACCACAGTCTTTTGTGTCCCCTCCCCACTGTGTTCATCCCCCTCCATCTTTCCCTCTGGTAGCCTCAGTTTTACACTCAGATTTCTAAGGATTAGTTTCAAGATTTGTTGTCTGTCACTTTGTTTTGTTTCTCTATATTCCGCATATGCGTGAAACCTTTTGGAATTTGTCTCTGTTTGGCTTATTTCACTTAACCCGCTCCAATTTCATCCATGTTGTTGCAGATAGCAAGAGTATGTCTTTTTTTCATAACTGAGGGTATTTCATTGTGTGTACATACCACATTTTCCCAATCCACTTGTCTGTCTTTGGGCATATGGGTTGTTTCTGTAACTTTGCTGTGGTAAATAGTCTTACAGTGAACATAAGAGTACATGTGTCCCTTCAAATCAGTGGTTTTAGTTGCTCTGTTCTAAATAAGGTCAATGTCTTTTTTCTCTCAGATACTTCTATCTTCTGGCTGGAGGAGGCATCCTGGCCTTGGCTGCCATGGGTTCCTTTGCTGTGCTTATCTTCATTCCTGCTCTGTGTGCCGTGGTTCTGATCTCCTCGCTCAGCCCCCAGGAGGTCCACAGGTGGACTTTCTTTGTTCAGATGAGTTGGCAGACCCTGTGTCACCTGGGTCTGCACTACACAGAGTATTACCTGCAAGAACCTCCTTCTGCAAGGTAAAGCATCTTGCCTCTTTGAACTGACCCAACCAAGGTTTACTTGTACTGTGGTGGTGGTAGGAAGAACCTGGGTGTAGAGTTTGAATCCAAATTGTCCACATTTGAATAATGTCACCTTAAACAAGTTCAGTGACTCTCCCAGGCTTCATTTACTTTTTGGGGGAAGGAAATATTGTGGGGGGCAGAGGGGAGGAGCAATACCAATCTTGTAAGACTGATGTTAGAGATAATGAATATAAATGTTATGCCACTACTAATAATTACCAGGTATTGCCCAGGTAGCACAGTGCCTGGCACGCAGCTGTAATTATCATTGTGCCTGAGAGGGGGGTTTTACCAGGAGTGCCAGAGCCCACAGGCAAGTTCAGCCTGGAGGTGACTAAGCAAAGTTTGCTCACCTTGGTGTGGGTGGTTTACCCACAAAACCAGCAGCCTCCTGTCCTTCCCAGCAAAGCAGAGGACGCCTAACTACTGTAAACTTTGCGACCTTCTTACGACAGTTGTTGTGTTAAAGTTCTACTTTCGCTGAAACTCAGCTTTCTGACACCCCAGAGGTGGGTAGTCACCCAAACTAGTGGAAAAAACACTCAATAGGATTACCAAGATTTGGGAGAAATGGGTATCTCTGCAATCTTGGGCTTGTTCCTGGCCCTTGTTAAAAGAGTCGGCAGGGTCTTTGTTCCCTCAGACAACAGAGCTGTGATCTGTGCAGCCTAGTCACCTGACTCTAGCCTGTTGCTGGTTTTCTCACTATGCCATCCCTGCCACGCTCAGAATTTTTTTCTTTATTCTGACTCTTTTCACCAAAGTCTTTAGGGTATTAAGAAAAAGCAAGATGGCAGGTGAATTGAGAGGGAAGAACTGAGTGGGATGCAGTGAATTAAGATTTTACTAGGAGGCTGGAACCTGATAGGGACTGGAGGAGCAAGTAGAACAGGATCTGGCTGCATGGGCAGAGCCAGAACTGAGTATTGGTTTGCTCTGGTTCTTGTAACAAGTACCAAAGCCTTAACTTAAACAATAAAGTTTTATTTCCTCCGGAGATGGAAGTCCAAGGTCAGATGTTGTTCACCGTCCTCTTATGCTCCTCTCTTTGGCTTGTGGGTGGCCATCTTCTCCCTGTAATTTCATGTGTTTTTTTTCCTGTGCCTGTGTGTGTCCTAAATTGCCTCTTCTTATGAGGATGCTGGTCACATCCCATCAGGATCCATGCTCATGACCTCAATTTTGTTGTTGTTAGTGAGTTATTCTTCTTGTTATTTTTACTATTGAATTAACAGGTCACTTAAAATTCTGTTAACAAGAAAAAAAATGAAATCACAGTTGAAAAAGACTGATACATTTATGATTAAAACAGGAAATGTATTGTTCTGTGGAGGGGGACAATACAAGGCAACAAAAAATAAATTTCAATGCTTAAATAATAACAAAAATTTCATATTGCATGAAACATACTATTTTTACTGTTAATGAAACACACTCAGGAACACAAAAACATTTCAATATTACTAACTTTACACTTAAATAAACATAATGGCCTCATTTTAATGTAACAACCCCTTTAAACATCCAGTCTCCAAGTACAATCAGATCCTGTGGTGATGAGGGTTAGCATTTCAACATAGGAGTTTTTGGGGTATGGGAGGGAGACATTCAGCCAATAGCAGAAGGCAAGTGAAAGGGGTGGGGGATCTTGGTGGCATTTGGAGACTACTTTGCTTATAATTAGGATAAGTGAAGGCAGGGGGTCACTCAACCTTAAATCCTCAGAAACAACAGAAGCTGACAAACAGGGTCTTTTCTCTCAAGAACAGCATTCCTGACTGAAGTGTGTTATTGTCATTTTCTTTAATTGTTCTCCATGATAATCTTCCAGTAGGATCTTCTGAGCCCTGTGATGGTGAATCAGGAACAGTTAAGGAGATGGGAGAAGAACACACCTCAAATTACTAATGACTCAGCACACACCCTAAATCTCTAACTTGACTCACCCTCGCTCAGGACAAATTCCAAGCCCTGCAGAATCTTACAGCCAGGGACTGGCTCATATTCAAAATCTTCAACTTCCTGTAAAATTTTCACTATTAAATTTTTGTTTCCTCTATGGTAAATTTTTCCCATATCCTTGATCCTCATCTTTACAAGTCATCCTTAGAAATATGATAATATTTCTCCACAAAATTAATTGTCAATCTTTAATTTGCCTCTCTGACAAATGATTAATTTTTCCATTTATCTTTTGATGCTGCCCGCAGTAGTCTGTGGTTCAGGTTAAATCCAAAAGTCTTTGTGCCGATCATGAGATTAGTTTTACTTGCTCAGGGACACACATTTTGCTGTCCGGTCAGGTGTTAGGGAATGGAATAGATAAAATAAATATGTACCAAAAAAAAATTCTCTTTCAGGTTCTTCATCACTCTATCTGCCCTGATGCTTTTGACCCAGAGAGTCACATCCCTCTCCCTGGACATCTATGAGGGGAGAGTAGAGACAGCATCAGGAGGCATCAGGAGCACAAGCTCTCTGTCTGAGCATCTGTGTAAGCTACTGTCGTATTTTAGTTACTTGCTCTTTTTCCCTGCTCTCCTAGGAGGTCCTTTATGTTCTTTCCAGAGATTTCAGGCTCATATTCAACAGTCCAGCAATTTGTGTCCAAGGTACTTTTTTTGGACTCTGACCTGGAGGGGTCTGCAGATTTTGGGGCTAGAGTGCCTCAAGGTGGCCCTGATGGGGGTGGTGAGTGCAGGAGTGGGCCTAACTGACTGCCAGCAACTGCAGTGCATCTATGTCATGTGGTCCACAGCCGGACTCTTCAAACTCACCTATTACTCCCACTGGCTCCTCGACGACTCCCTCCTCCTTGCAGCAGGCTTTGGATCTGAATTTGGCCAGAGCCCTCATGAGGAGGGATACATTCCTGATGCAGACATTTGGACACTAGAAACAACACACAGGATATCCCAGTTCACCAGAAAATGGAACCAAAGCACAGCTCGGTGGCTCAGACGCCTCATATTCCAGCATGGCAAGGCCTGGCCCTTGTTGCAGACATTTGCCTTCTCTGCTTGGTGGCATGGACTCCATCCAGGACAGGTGTTTGGTTTCCTCTGCTGGGCTGTGATGGTGAAAGCTGACTACCTGATTCACACCTTTGCTGGTTTGTTTATCAGATCCTGGCTGATGAGACTGCTCTATAGAACTCTCACGTGGATCCATACCCAACTCATCATTGCCTATATAATGCTGGCTGTCGAGACCAGAAGCCTCTCCTCTCTCTGGCTGTTGTGTAAATCATACAATAGTATCTTCCCTATAACATACTGTATTTTGCTTTTTCTATTAGCAAAGAGGAAGCTCAAATATAACTGACTTTTCTCATTTTGATCTTTTACATTCATGAAACGGAATTTAGAAAGTATGAGAAGGTATATGTTTGAATTTCCCCAAACTTTTTCTGTTAAGCATTGGATGAATATACTTCATGACTTGAGTATAGAAATTTGTGTATCTACCTTTGCAAGCTATTACACTAAAGATCCCAAAATGGAAAGGATTTGGTTTCTTCCCTTAGAGTGCACAGCTTAGGTGTAGAAGCCAAGTCTAATTAAATCAACATGTAAAAAATTTAAAGTACTATAAGCATACAGCAAACACAGGGACTTCCAAAATTTGAGTGTCCAATTGGTCCATTTCATTCTGGAATGTGAGCTAATCAAGACAAAAGCAAGCTGGGTTTGGTGGTGTGCACCTGTAATCCAAGTGCTGGGCAGCAATAGGACAGGGATTGCTTGAGTTTGCGGGCTCGAGACTACCCCAGGCAACATAGTGAAACCTGGTTCTCAAAAAAGTAGCCAGGTGCAGTGACGGGCACCTATAATCCCAGCTACCTGGGAGGCTGAGGCTGGGGATCGCTTGAGTCTGAGGGATTGGTAGTACTACCCTGGGCAATACAGTGATACCTAGTCTCAAAAAAAAAAAAAAAAAAAGACAAAAGCAAAACCCAAGCCTAAATCATATTATCACACAGAATTGTTAGGTGAATTCTGGTTTTCTAACCAGAAGTAGTTAGAAAAATTCTGAAAGTGAAAGACTGATCCTGTATTCAGAGAGTATGTGAATAAACTGAGAATCCAGTAAGATCGAGTCCCACCTGGGGCCCATAGTGAGACCTAGTTCCAAAAAAATAGCTGGGCCTGGTGGCGCATGCCTGTAATCCCAGCTACCTGGGAAGCTGAGACTGGGGATTACTTGAGTCTGTGGTACTCCGGGCAACGAGAGCCTGCAGTTCCACAGGCAAAAATAGCGAGACCTAGTCTCAAAAAAAAAAAAAAAAAAAAAAAAAAAAAGAATCCAGTTAAAATTCACTAAACACTCAATGCAAAACTGACATATGTTAGTCAAGGAGGCAGGTAACAAGAAGTAAACACTATTTTGATGCAACTTTGAAGGTTTGTTTCCTTTGTCTTGGCATGCCCTCTGTAATCCCCTCTGTTAGGGTTTAAAATACACCAAGGGGAGGATGTCAGGCTTAGACCTCTAGGTTGCATTGAAGTTGTGTCTCTGGAGGCATTTCCCAGTTGTTGAGGTTGAATTCTCTTCCAAATTAAACTGGGCCCTGAGTTGGCACCCTGGGGAGCAGGCTTAGCCCCCATCCACTGGCAATATTTCCTGCACCCTCATCAACACCATCAGCACCTTAACCACTGATAGACAACAGGATGTGCCCAATGCTTGTTAAGTGAGCAAAAAGAAACACAAGGCAAAGGAAACTAAAGTACAAAAGCTGGATCCCAGCTTCTGTCACTTTGCAGACTTTGGTTTCTGCAGAGTCTGCCTGACATCTGCCCTTTTCTCCCTTGTCAATAAACTTTGCTTTACTTCTAATCTGGGTTCTTCAAAGAGAAGAATTCTGGGTGTGCCAAGCTACCTAGACCCCTGAGGCCCACATTTCCAGTAATGACACCAGTATAGTATGCATCATAGTATGTATGACACTGTACTGTCTGTTACAGCTTTACAATTTTTCTTTAAATCAACTTTGACTCAACTCACTTTTAGAAACTGATACTCTTCTAAAAAGTAAGAGTGGTGAAAAGTTTGAATTAGAATGCAACTATTTTATTCTGGACTCAAGGAAGGAAACACATACTTGTTTATGTGGGAAACATGCTTGTTTGTAATTGCTGGAAATCCCCTGCCTTCCCTGGATTGCATCTCCCTCATCAGAGGAAGCACTGCATAAGCATCTAAGCAGTACTATTGGATCCTTCTCAAAATGCAAAATTGCAAATATGATTTTAATTTATGAAGTTTTCCAAAAATAACACCAGGTGAGAAATTATAGATGACTTAGACATTAAAATGCAGGAAAACAAACAGCCCGTTCTTCGCTCGCGGGACTTAACACAAGTGAGAAACGAGGGTCCTGATGAACAAAGGGTATATTTTTATAGTAACCTTAATCAGCCTAGCTCTGGAATTTCTTGCCCCACACTCAGTCACCTAGTGGAGATGATGTGAAAAAACATGGTTTCCCAGCACCAGGGATAGCTGGGAGGAGGGGGAAAGGCTAAGGGAACAGGGGTTGTTAGAGGACTTGCAGACCTTCACAAATTTGTCACTGAGATGAAGATCTGAGAATCCCAGACAACGGAGTGTTGGTGATGGTGTTACAAAGTTGGGAGAAAATGTAATAATCACAGCAACATTATTAATTATAGAATAAAATCTTCAACCTTAGAATAGGTATACAAATTATGCTGGACTGTTGCAGAACTAGTGAAATGTGTGCTTTTTATAGGGGTGTTTCTGTGGAGCTGGCTTCATGGATGTATGTTTAGTTGTGAAAATCTAACAATACTGTTACCATGTGTGCAAGTTTCTGAATTAATCTAAGGAGTAAAGTCAGAGATGAGGATGGGGACTGGGAGCCATCAGAGGGAGATTCTGGGACCAGGAGGCAGAGAATAGAGAGAATATCTTCTAGGACTTGTTTCCTTTGCTAAGGCTCAATTCTCTCAGTTCCTTGTCCCTGCTGCAACTTGCATTTTCAAAAATTAGCAACGTTTCCCTTCCCTTCAGTTACCAACTCTGTCACCCAAATTTCCTGCCTTTTGTCTCCCAGGTTCTCTTAGACACAAGACAGGTATAACAGGTATATTAAACTTTCCTATTAATATCATGACTCTATCCTTGCTTCTTGAACTAGATTTAATATTTTCCCAGCTTGATCTAGAAGTGACCCCCAGTTCATTCCTGATATCCATCTTGCTCTGTCCTTGTTTACTGGCTGGCCCAAGCAAAAGGATATTTTGTTAAACATATTTATCCTTTGTATATCAAGGAAGGAGCCAGCATCTCCCCTCTTCTAGGCAGAAACTCTGGGTGAGTAAATTAGATTCTGGTGCCAGGGCATAGAAAGGAGCACTCAGAAACTCCATCAAGGGAGCATAGCTTTACTTCTGCCATCCCACACTCTACTTAGGCCTATTGCTTTGTTTTAAGGACTAGATATGGTCTGGGATGTCTGGGAGGCCTGGGAAGAGTCTTTAACCACACTTTCCAAAAGAGGGAGGGAGAGGTAGTTCCCTTTGGTCCCAAAGTTGGAAGGGGTGATGCAAGCAAAGTATGCATGATTAACAGTGACCCTTTCCCATTCAGAAAGGAAAAAGTCTTTAAAAATGTCAACACTGATGGGCCAAATATAGAGCTAAAAGACCCATGGGAACATTTAACTCTTGTCCTGTCACCTTCTATCAGTCAAATTACTCTGAACGATATGGTAGGGATCCTTATAAACTCCAAAAGGACTTTACACAGTTGTTTGAAAGTATCACTGTGTGGGACTGTAGTGATTAATGCTTGAAAAGCTTGGAATCCTGCGAAATCTTATTTAACAAAAGGCTGCAAGATAGACCTTCCTCAGTGGACAAGGATGTCATTGTTATTGGTAAGGAACTGTTAGTAAATATTCCATGAAATATTTACTATTACATTAATAAACTAGGCTCAGAGCAAGTATTTCCCTCTCACACACACACGCAGTTATTTGCTTCTGCCAGCCTTCGTCTTAAGGCATTAGCAGCTGTCATGACCAACAGGCAGCCAGTGGCTCTAAAGGGACATCCCAGGTTTAGTGACCTACCCTGATGGTGACAATCCAAACTTTTTTTTTTTTTTTTTTTGAGACTAGTTCTGGCTATTTTTACCTGTGGAACCACAGGCTTACATTGCCCATGGTACCACGGACTCAAGCAATCTTCAGCCTCAGCTTCCCAGGTAGCTAGGATTACAGGTGCGCACCACCATGCCTAACTATTTTTTGGGACTAGGTCTCACTGTGTCGTCCCATGATCCCCAGACCCTGCCGAGACTCCATAAACTGTCGCTTACAAGCACGTGCCACCATGCCAGGCTTGACAATCCAATCTTAGTTTTACTTTTGTGCTGTAGTTCTCTTTAAAGCAGATCACAGAGACACTTCACTGATACATCCAGACTGTTGATTCATCAATTCCATGAGGACATGGAAAAGGAGATTCAGATGGAGAGCTTTGGCAAGCATTAGATTTTTTCAAATTAAGAAAGTGCCAAGGACGCTAAGTTCTACCTCTGTCCAAAGGATGCTACTCAGCCCATATGACTGATCTCTGGCAGGCAGGCAATGAGCTTTCTGGTCATCTAGGGAGTCAGCCTGCCAAATTTGCATAAGGGGGGGAAGGATCAAAAAGCAAGGAACAAGTTGATGGTGAAGGAGGTCCACTGGATGTGAAGAACAGATCTGACTGCTGTGTTCACAGGAACTATAAAACCAATGGATATGGTCATGGCAATGGCCAATGAGTGGCAATCAAGAATAATTATCCTAATTAAAATACCAACTCTCAGCCTGTAGACTCAAGTTACTTCCAACAGATTGGTCTTTATATTTTTAACACAGCAGATGGTGCATGAAAATGGTATTATATCTTCTCAGGCAGGGTTCAGCACTGAGAGGTGAAGGAATAGTGAACTTCTTCAATGGCACCTGTTTTCTAGGTATTTTATTTTTTTAATTTTTAAAAATAATATATATATATATATATATATATATATATATATATATTTCACATCATTTCGGTCCCTGGGGGTCACCCACCACCTCCCCTCCTCGACCGCTCCAGCTGGTCCCCACTTTCCCCTTGTGTACTTTCATTTGGTAAAAATATGGAATGCTTCACGAATTTGCATGTCATCCTTGCTCAGGGGCCATGCTAATCACTGTATCGTTCCAATTTTAGTATATGTGCTGCCGAAGCGAGCACTCTAGGTATTTTAAAAGAAGTGGTGTAGTAAAATGGTAATTGCTACTTTAGCTCTGATTCATAGCCACTGATGATTCTGATATTAGTAGGGTGCTCCTCATGAAGTGGTCACAGCAGCTCTCCAGGAGGCTGGGGTAAGGCCCAGCCCCAGTCATGATGCCTGGGGCTAAGCGGATGCCACACAACCCTCTCTGGGCTCAGGTTTCCCAAAGTGCCAGCAGGGGTTTGGTGTATAAAATATCCTTTAAATTTAAACCTGAAAGCATTATGATAATGTAAATACTTTGTCAATCATTCAACACAGTTTTTCAACTTGTAAAACTCCCTTCTCCCAATCCTTTGTTTATCCAGCAAGAATTTTGCAGGAAGCAACAGATAAAAATCTGCTGAGTATCCAGTGTTCCTTATAAATAACTGACACGTTACATTTCATCTACTTATTTCCCACCATACCAAAAAAAAAAAAAAAAAAAAAAAAAACCTGGTATTTTTGTGACTCATTAAAAAACTGAGAGGAAATGATATTTCTCTGGCACTAATAAAAAACGATAACTTCTCCCTTTCCTGCATAATAGTTCTCATTTCTCAGTTTATATTTGGCAGTTGATAACTGTTGAATACTTATTATATTCATCTGCTTTGGGCCTCATTTCCTGGAAAAATTAATAATACTCATTGGTGATGCCAGATTATTTCTAAGAAAGTGTTTTTGCTGCTTGGATTTGCTTCATTTTTACTGCATCTATTTCTTCAGAAACAATTTTTAAGCTACAATATTGAGATAATGATTATGTATTTTTTCCCTTGCAAGGACTTTGTGCAGTCCATATAATTGAGAATTAGAAGAGGGTCTATCTGGCTGAGTTTCCCTCCTGCTCCTCTTGAGACAAGTGGGCCTGGTGACTTCCTCTGGTCAGGGAAAAGAGAGTAGAGGGGCTACAAGTTCTCAGAACCCCCCATGTAGGGGGCTATGCTCATTCCCATCCTCCAAGAGACTGACAGTATTCCCATAGTAGGGTGCTGCATCAGCTCAGGCTACTGAGAACAAAATGGGAGTAGAGGCACTGTGACTTGTCATGGCATGAGAAATACACTTTTGTTGTTGTTCTTATCCTGGGATTTAGAGTCTTTGCTACTGCAGTGTGGGTTAGTCTGGCTCCAAAAGAGGTTTTTAAATTATTTTTGGTAATATATCCTGTTGACTTCTATTGTCAACTCTCAGCACTGGAACTTGATGCTCCCTTATTGGACTCCATAGCATCAGTGACCACTCCAATAGGTAAATTAGTATTATGGGGTAGGGAGGTTTTGATACTAGACCCTGATCTTTCAAATACCTTCATGGCTAGAAGTAGAAGAAACTAATATTTAAAATTATCAATAACTTAAAAATGGATTTAAAAAAATTTTATTTTGTTGTTTGTATCTATCGATTGATCGATTGATGGATCGGTCTGTCTGTCTGTCTTACATCATTGCATCCCCTGGGGTTCTCCCTTCACTCCCTTCATCATCTGTTAAGTGAATCTTTAATAACATTCTTCTCTTGTTCAACAGAGATCTCCCAAGAAGCAAACTTCTTGGCTATATGAAACAAAAACTTTCTTCTAGATTAAAATGGTTAAAAGGATAAATTTGTTTACTCACAAAGAACAATGACTTCTCAGAGGGAAGAGTTGCATTTCTACAGACTGATTTTTGGAGGTGGCCCTGGACTCATGAAAAGGGGGCAGGAATCTCTCCTGTCTAGAGAAGGTGAAATAGTACCTGCAAGCTGGCACGAGTGAGATTTAGATACTTGGGGCAACCTCCAAGCAAGTAAATACCTGTCAATAGACCTTGGAAATCCATGCATCTAATGCCCAGTTTATTTTTATTGTTTATTTTTATTTTTAAAATTTTTTTAGAGACTAGGTCTCGCTATGTTGCCCGGGGTAGTCTCGAATCCAAGGACTCAAACAATCCCTGGCCTCAGCCTCCCAGCACTGGAATTACAGGCATGTGCCACTACACGTGGGCTAATGCCCAGGTGTTTTTTGTTTTTTGGTGAAGGCAGGCAGGGGAGGTTGCATAGCAATTCTTATCCTTTCCTCAGATTGATGTAAAAAGTTTGCTTCAAGTTCCTAAGTGGTTTCATATATGCTTTTGCAAGATTAAGAGAGGTCTTATCCATGGTTATAAGGAGACAGGTATAGTAGCTTGGGAAAGCATTGAAAAATGGCAAACGGTGACTGCAGAAAAGTAGAAACCAGTCTACTACGAGAGGGGGGATGAGGCATGTGCAATGGCCAAGGCTAATTGTGTAACCCAAGCCTTTATGGGACTCCCAGAAATAGTTTTGAAGGGAAACAGTATAAAAACAACACTAATTCACATGGTTTAGGGCTGAACTATTACTTCCATTTGCTTTGTTAAATATACTTTAGTCTTTCTCCCCAGTTATTCTATACCTCACTTATGCCTCTACAGTAATATAGCAATTGTGCAGATAGCTGCAGAAATCTCCAGAATACAATTGACTATTGGGTGCCAACCCCTCCTGCCTGAAGTCAAAAACCCAAGGGTAACTTTTCACCTCCCCCAAACTTAACAATTAATATATGGCCTGCTAATGACATAAACAGTCTATTAACACCTCTTTTATGTTACATATGTATTGCATACTGTTTACACAATAAATGACATTAAATAGAAAATCTTAAGGAAAATACATTTACAGTATTATACTTGTCAATGAGGTAAATTTGTGCCATCTGTTTATAAAATGAATCATCTATCTACATCAATATTGGTTTATTTGATACAAAACACTGTAGATCTAGTTTGTTAAACATAGGAGGCAACAAAGAATGAAAAGGTGTAACAACTAAGGTATTTATAACAAAGAAGCAATATAATTGCAATGAGTTTTATACTTATTTACTGAAAAGCATTTCTACACAAATGCGACCCCACAGTTCAGATCCATGTTGTTCAAGGCTCATTTACTTTTGTTTATTCTCACTTCACCTTTCATTTTATTTTGTAGCCTGGTTCCAGAACAAGTCTGTGGAATGAATAAATGTCCATGGTGGGCCATGCAGTTTGAGCAGAGAATACAAGATGTCATATAAAAGGCATAATATTGGGTATAGCTTTTCCTTCTTCCATGTGAAGTAGATAGCTGATTTTAGGATCCTATCTTAGGACAGGATATCACAGGAGTATCGCTTTATCCATAATGAGATTGTCAAATCCACTGTGCCCTGAAGTTCAGAAAAGGCAAAACAGTGTTTTCCTTAGGGTTTGGTCTTGGTGAATTCTAACTGGATTTGAGTGAAGATGTAAAATATATTCTGTAACTTAACTTTAGCAGTTTGATTGTATATAACACTTGGTGTTGTCTTTGAGCTCAGTGGATGACTCCAATACTCAAGACTGTAAACATGGAACTTCTTTTTGTTAACTCGTTTGTTCATGGTAAGTGCTGAGTTTGTTTTGCTCCATTGGACACTCCTGAACTGCTTGGTTATCCCTGCCTAGGAGCTCATCTTTGCTACAGAGAACCACTTCTCCCACTCCCCTTCTTGGGCCAACAGCCACTCCCACTTGTACAGTCAGACTATAGGGTGAGGAAGGTTTTCATTGGGTTAAGGATGAAAAAGATGCGCCACTCAGCAGGATAGCCTGGTGGCTGGTTTTCCAGGTCTGATATTCCTAATCTTGCTACTGCAGGTGACATGTTCTTCCCACCTCAAAATAGAGGGTGTAAGATGGGGATGAATGTACACATGGAGATTCGTAAAGATGTGCTGGCCTAACCTCTCTCATTGCAACACCCGAAGTTATCGCCTTGTAAATTGCCTCTCTGTCAGCAGTCTTGATGCTCCCTTACCAGATTCCATAACATCAATGAATATTCCAGTAGGTAAATAATGTAACGGGCCTCCTTGTCACCCTTTAGACTACTCATCTCCTATGAATTTCCAAAAAGTATTCAGGTCACAGTTTCTCAATTTTATTATGTTTCATTTCTCGGGGGTTTCTTAGTTTAAATCCATCAAGATGTCCCCTTAAATTAGGCAATATATTTACCTATTCTTAAAAAAAAAGCATATGATTCCCAGGGATCCTTACAGGGGGTAGGATAATGTCTACGCAGCTAACTGGAAGTATGTCAGTACCCTGACCCTGCTTACTAGATTAAGTAATTTAGTAGACTTGATTAACTTGAAAACATTGCAACAAATGTTGGTGCACATTCCCAAGAGATACTGTGAGTCTGACAGTGACAGATCTGCAATATAGTCTATAAAATCTGCATTATTGAAATGTCGTTTCTAAGTCTGTCTACTGTGAGAAGAGGGAATGGCTTAGCAGCAGAGTACTGATAGTACATAGTAATAAGAGCTAACACTTAACAATTGCTCACTGTGAGCCTTCTGCATGTCACATTTAAACCTTGTGAAGTAGGTGCTATTCTCATCCTCATTTTACACATGTGGAGATGAGACACAGAAAGGCTAAATGTTGGTCTGAGGTTACACATACAGTTTAAGAGTTAGAAGTCCAGGCAGTTTGACTCCCTAGCACATGGTGCAACCACAATGCAAGATGTTTGCTACAGCGGTGACCCTCAAGGAGTTTATAAAGCAGTTACAAGGTTAAATTGTAAGTAGTGTTTTCTCCAATAAAGGTTTTAAAGAAGGTAAATGACCGTATTTCTAGTGAGAAATGGATATGATGAACCAAGAGTTTGGACACAAGTGATCAAGATCTTTAGTATTTTTTTTTCTCTAATTCTATTTCTCCAGCCCCATCCCCTAGCAGGGGAAATTAACAACTTGGCAGCAATATTTGACTCCTCTTTTTCTCCCACACAACTCACTAGCAAATTTGCTTGGTTACTCATTTAACATAAGTCTCACCACCACTCTCATACCATTGTTTCTGGGATTTGGAGATGAGGGTGACAGAATCACGAACTTCCCACTATTATCTGCTGCCTCCTGAACCTCAGGTAGCTGAAGACCCAGTACCAGAGTACCCCCCTAGAGAATCACACTGCCATGATTTGCTTTTGAGAAGAGGGGCTGAAGGAGAACAGGAAATGAGCCCCCTCATCTCTGCTGACCAAATCTCTTCCAGTGAATTCTCACACTTCTCTTCAGGCATGTGTGGGAACCAATTTTCTTTGTCTTATTTCCCTAGATTGCTAGGTCAGAGTGGGGACCCTGTGTTCCTATTTCTCTTCTACCTAGAATGCAGTCAAGTATATATAACTGCCACTAGGCACAAAGACATTCTTTAGGTGAAAAATATGAACCAAATGTAGAAATTCAGTACAAATATTTCAATGACATGGTTGTGGTGAAGCAGAGTTATGAGAATATTAATACAATTTCTACACAATTGTTGAATGCTTCTTGATGACTAGGTTTTTAAAATATATGTTTTTGAAAACAGTTGTAAGCACTGGACTGGGGAAAAAAATTACCAGAATGTTTGTCTGTAAATGATAAATGCCATTTCTAATATGAAGTATGATTTGAAACGTATATATATATTTAATATATATAAATATATATAGGAAACATATATAGGAAAGCTCTAGATTAGAACTCTTCTTTAGGGCTATACTCATAACTTTTTTGGAAGTTGATTTAGATCATGACAAAAATAAATCCATTCATTTAGTTTAATACTAGTAAGTTGCTCAGTCCTCAGATGCTCTATTTTAGTTAACCTTATTTTCGGGAAAACATCAGCCTTATTTTTTGTGAGGGTCATATATCTATACAAATTGACTTTTATGTCATAGCTACATTTACATGACATTACAGATGTTGAGTCAGCCAAAGAAAGATACTTCTGACATTAAATGCTAGATGCTATAAAATCAAGATACTAAATAATTCAACAGTATTACTCTTACAGATATACAAACACTCAGGGTTATTCTATAATATTTTATCTACTAGATGGTTTCTATGGTTATAATTGGCAACAAAGATTCTCTTTCACTGTATTAGTTATTCTATTTGCTCCTAAAGTTTAAAATTTCTGATTTCCTTTATTAGTACTATCTCTAAAACAGAATTATCACTGAAAAAAAGGGTTGTTTTATCATCACAGTTTCTCACTCATGGCAACATTTTTTTTTTTTTTTTTTTAGTTTTCTATTTCCCCAGACTGGAATTTCTAAGCTAGTGAGTAATACCTGTGTTGTGGCTACAGTGTATGTCCCTAAAGCCAGGGATGGATTAAACTTCAAGAGTCTGAAAGCAATTATTTCTTGTAAAAGTTGTGAAAATTCTCTTCATCTCTAGATTTTTTACAGTAACAAATAGTGAAGAGAGATGTAAGAACTCAGAAATCAGATGAAGAACCACAAGTATCTTAGGCCTGGAATAACTGTCACATTTAAGTGTAGAAAAATGACTGACAACAAACTAAAGTTTCTACCCCTTCTCCCCATCTCCATCCTCATCCTCATTCTGAAATCCTCCAATTGTCTCACATACAGATAAAATGCTAGTGTTTTTTAAAAGGCTTTTCAGCAGAAGGAATACACCCATCACAAAGAATTGCATCTGTTTTAAGTGGGAGAACACTAATTAAGATCACAGATGTACTACTGTGTATAGAAAGATTACATAACTGATTCTGTAACTTGGTTACTTCATCTTTTCCCCTGACAAATTTCCATTCTTCCTAATGTAGTGTAAGTTACAACACTAGAAAAAGGTGTAACGGAACTCTTAGCAATAGGTAGGGCAGCAAAAAAACAATTGCAGAAAAATACATGTCTGTGGCCATTTAAAATAACTAAATTTATGGTAATCTTAAATTACTAAGAAAAATATTCAAATTACATCAATATTTCTACAAAGGTAGTGAAGCATGTGATTAAGATATGCAGCCTAGGGGGTCATATAACAACCCCTGCCTTATTTTCCAGGTATGCAGCTGCTTAGTTCCTCCTCTAGCTTTCTCATATAAGGCCATATACTACCAATGATGGCCCACCTGGAACACCAGAACTGACTTCCTTGTAGGGGTGCTTATATGGTATGAATCCACTGAATCAGGGTACCAGCCCAAATAACCTATTTCTTGCCAAACCCTGGTGTCTGTGTTTTGCCTAGTTTACATTTCAAGACACTTTTAAGTATTCAATACTTTTCATTAAAAATGGCTAAAAAAAATGTCAGTTTTTTGAGGTTACCTTCAGTTATCTGGAATATTTATTTTACAGAACATATTCTCTTTCCAGAGAATGCCAGAAAACTAGGAGTTTCACAGTAAGAGTTCCCTAATCTGGGCTGGACATGGTGGCACATGCCTGCAAGCAGCAGCCTAGGAAGCTGCTGCTGGGGCCAGGGATCACGGTTCGAGTCCCACTGGGGGGACATAATGAGACCGAGCTCCCAAAAAATATAGCTGGGTGTGATGGCCCATGTCTATAATCCCAGCTACCTAGGAAGCTGAGGCTGGGGATTGCTTGAGTTTGTGGTACCCCAGGCAACGTGAGCCTGTGGTTTCATAGAGAATAAAGAACTAGTCTCAAAAAAAAAAAAAAAAAAAAAAAGAGTTCCCTAATCTTCATCAAGAAGGGACAGTATAGGGCTATAGGGAAGAACAAATTTGACTTTCCCCCCAATTTTATGCATCATACAACTTTTTGAGATCTAAAATGTACATACCCTTATGTGTTAAAAGCTGTATGGCTGCTGGCTTAATTTGATACACTAATTTAAAATGATCTGAAACATATGAATCGGTCACTCAAGATAAATATCCTAGAGTTTACTTTCTGTGAACAATGCCCTCCAAATCTTATTAGAACAGGCATTAAGGACTTATGATCTAAATTTTTAAAAGTATACGAGGTTATAAGTAGGACCATGTGGGACAAGATTCATGTTTGAATATAGAGAACAGTATTCTTTTTCTGCTCATACTGTACCACAGGTTATGGTTTTATCTTTAAATGTGTGAAGTGCTTGTAAAAGGTAAGATGCTCAATAATGAACGATTATGTATAATAAAACATGTAGCCATAAAAATATCTGAAAACTTAACAAGTAGAACTTTCACTTTAGATCTCGTCTTTTTTATGTCAACAAAATCTCATTTTTGTAAAAGGTGGGGTAAAACTTCTACTGCCCAAGATTATTAACATTTTTACTATAGTTGAAAATCATAGGGTTTCATTGTAATATTTGTTACTATAGTTTTAACTTTATTTTAGAAGTAAACTTCTTTAAATCTAATATAATTGCTAATTATATTGCTTACTTTGAATAACATCATTAAAAAGACTAATGCACTCCAGGAACTGAAGTGTGTAGTATATTTTCATTTCAAAAACACCCACAAACTAAAATAGATATTTAAAATCTTTATTGTTTCATCATCAAAAGTTTTCTTTCCATAGAAGAATGGCAATGCAGTATCAGTGCATATTCTATGGAAAGTTCATACCTCAAGTAACTAGCCTAGAAATCCAAAACAGCACTATGTCAAAGCTAGTGTGCAAAGTTAAAGACACAATGCTGCCAATGCAATTAGTATACAGAAAGAATATGCAGCTGTTAGAAAGAATCTATGGCCAAGTGAATAAAACAGTAGCAGTGCACTGCACTGACATTCTAGAACAGAAAGCAGCAAAGGACCAAAGCGTGTACTTTCTGCAAGAAAAAAATGGAGTTTATCACAGGCACAGAGTCCCCAATTGCATCACAAACTGCTTAATTCATTTGTCCCTGTACCTTCTTCTTTAAGTCTATAACATTATAACACTATAAGCCATTTTCAGCCTAATGTGTACAGCCACATGCAGATACTTCTGCTTCCATCTCACAGCTAAAGTAACTAGGAGGAGGAGCAATAAATCCTGTGGCTTTTAGGTATCTTTAGTAAAAAGCTGAATAAACCCACAATTTGTTCCCATTTTCTTGAGAAATAAACTTTATAAAAACAAGAAAGATAGCTGTCATGATTACTCAGTTTTGTCAGAAGGCAAAACAACTTTTAGGTCAGTATACTGAACAAACATACACATATCCTTAACAAAATACTTTCAGACCAACTTGAACATTTTTCTAACTAGCTCCTGAAAAAATCACTGATAAGTTTAAGAAGCAAATGAACATTAAAATTTGATAATGCCTGGTTACTGGGAATTTTTTGGTCAGGTTTGTGTCGAAAGCTGCTATGCAGCTGGATTTGGCTACTTTGCATTAATTCACACAATAAATGACATTTAAAAGAAACAGCAGATCTACTATGATTAAACGAAAACTAACAGTGGAGAATTGTACAGGAAACTTGTCTTAAATATTTAAAAATTACATATGATATAACCTTAGAGAATAAGAACTACAATTATCATGGTCTAAATCTTCAGATTGTTAATGCGTGAATTATCTGTAAGACTAACAAGTCAGTCACTTGTTAATCGTATCAAGGCTTTGCTGGGTAGGGGCACTCTGAATGTATGGCATAGCAATTATTCTCTAGGTGAGTTAAACCTACTTTAAAGTGTATTAAACTATACTTGAGAAGTTATTTTACTTAATGTACATAACATATAAAATAAGTTAAAAGGAGGGAGCAGGGAAAGGTTTTGCTGGCATATATGATGCAAACATACAACTTTCCCTTATCAGTAGTAGTTCCATGTATGTCCATTTTATCCATGGGAAAACATGAAAAACTGATAGATCAAGTTTCATTTATAAATAGAAACAGGATTCAAAAAATGTAATTTCAATAGTTTCTTCCCACAATGTAACTCACTCTACTTTAACTATAATAAACATAAATAAAAACTGTATCTCAAAATCTGTTTTACATCCTTACCTTAAAGTTTAACAATAAATTCTAACAAATAAGAAGAAAAGCACTCCTTTATAGCAATCCCATAAAATAATTTTTAATACACAAAACACCTGCTTACTGGCAAAACCAGCAACCCTTTATGGAGGGCACGGGCATTAATTAATACTTGGCCCCTCTGAGGTATAAATGCAGCTATATTTGCTCTGAGTATATAGTCTATAAGGTCTGCATGTTTGCATAAAATTGGGAGTGATGTTATCCTGACTGATCGAAAACTTATTTTTACGACTTTTTGAAATAACTGAGGTTAAATTATTTTAAGAGAAAAAATGCAATTTAGCCCAGTAATACAGCCAGAATTCTGAATTCTTTACCAAAGCAAATGGTTATTACATTAAGAAAAATGTTTAACATTGCATATTGATTAAAAAAAATACTGAACAGGGAAAACACATAAATATTTAAGTTCAGCAGGACACCACAAACAGCATACTATAGTTAAATGTGAAATCAATCAAACTTTTCCAAAAGAGAAAATCCTTTTAATCCTTCAGCAAGTCTCTGTGAAAATAGTATGCTTACAATAAAAGTGAGTAGGGAGCACCTAGAATACCCCCAAGAGGCTTGCTAAACCACTCAGCATTACTGCCCCATCTGTGTGCACGGATGACCAACAAATGACAAGAAGTCCACTTGACAATGGTTCAGAAATTCTTTTCACCACTGCTGCCAGCTGAAGTCATCATTACTTCCAAAGACCAAGAAAAAGCCTAGTATAGTTGCAAAGATGACTGTGTTTCCTGTGAGAACAAGTGCACAAGCTCCCCACTCAATCTACGGAAATAAGATATAAATACTCAGTTAATAGGCACATTAAAAAGAAAATGAAAAGTAAAACAAGCTCAAGTTTTTGCATTGACTGAAAACTTATTTTTACCACTTTTTGAAGTAATGGTGGTTAAATTATTTTAAGAGAGACGATATAGTTGTACACTAATAATAGTAAAACAAATAAAACTAGTATTAACTTTCATATTACCAAATACCTAGTGATACTTTGATACAGCTTTTATTTATTTTTGGTTTCTGTAGAAAGAAAGTCAACTCAAGCTTGGCTTCCGGGCTATGAAGAGGCAACATAGAATTCTACAATTTTTCTACTTAAAGATATTGGCTCTAATTCTTTCTTAGCAAATCCAAATTTTTATCTAGAGAGCAGATAACATTTAAAGCATCCAAGATAAAAACACACACATATGCAACTTTTTAAAGGAGCAGGTTAGTAACTGCTCCTTCTCTACCTCCAGGAAGGGAGAAGTGCATTTGACTGGTGAATTTGGGAGGAAGGTGAGTATATGTGTTAAGTATATACTACTATCCCCTTTTCTTTTACATATTTCCACTTGCAGAGAACACAAAACCCCTTAAGGTCTTTCAAGCTCTAAGTTGTTTAGGGCAGGTCTGTGGTTGTGATGTCCTAAGTGAGTTGACATGGTCAATTCCAAGAGGGGAGTATTGGCAAGCTAACTGTTGCTTGCTTGTCAAGGTCATTTTCACCACTTATTAACAACAACAACAAAAGCAAGGTTTTCATTTTTGTCTTTCAGGTTCCCAAGTCGCTTATCTTTTTTTTTTATGTCATTTAACAAAAACTTTTCCCGAGCGAAATTTAGTACAGGCTAATGTAAAATCATTAATAGAGGAATGTATTCACTTACCAGATGTGCTCTAGCAAATACAATAGGGAGTCCGAAAGCTGAGACAACAATGCCTGTTGTAAGAAATATGGCTAGTTCCTTACATGCATTACTCATAGCATCTGTATCATCCACTAATCTTCTTGCTATGCAGTATGGTATAGGTGAAAGGATGTAAAAAAACAGAACAAAGAGGGGCCAGTATTGGCTAGAAAAAGAAAAATAGGTTAGTGTAGTTTTGCAATCTAAGTCATTTTCCTACATACTAAATAAGCTTTTTCTTAATAAGGAGCAAAGGAATAGTGTAAAGTACAAAGCACGATACAGCTTAAAAATAAGCAATAACCTGAAAACTGAAAAGAAAAACATTTAGTCACATTATTCAATTACTGGACAGTAATTGAATATTTATAATATAATTTTTATATTGACTAATTTATATTAAATATTTATATTATTATATAATTATTAATATATATTTTAATTAAGCTGCTTTATAAATATAACTGGAATCAAAGCCTAAAATTAAAATGCTTTCATGTTAGGTTATAAGTGCTACGACCAGAGTAATTTTTGAAATTTAAGATTTATTCTTTTGACTACTAATGTATGACAGTCTTAGCACCAAGCTGAAATACTTAGGTCATTACGAAATTCCAAAACACTGAAATCAAAATATAGAAAGTGAACTAACTAAAAGTAAAACTGAAGACTTTCATTCAGAATGTCAAATTTATCATAACAAAAACCAGATGGCTTTTAGTTTACAGTCTGTGTTGAACTAAAGGCATTTCCTCATCTTAATAATATAACTATAGTTGTAGAAGTTATTACCATTGGAGGAAGCTATGTAAAGGGTACAGGGGATCATGCTATGCTACACTATTTTTGCAATTTCCTGAGAGCCCATAATCATTTCAAAAGAAAAAGCTAAAATGAAAATATGTGGTCATTTAATAAAATAACCATCATAGGAGTACTGTACTTTGTACTCTGCCTATATTCAGAACCCCTGAGGTCTTTCAAGTTCTAAGTTGTTTAAGGTAGATCTAGGGTTATTTACTGCTGCATGAACTGATGTGCCCAGTTCTGAGAGTGAAGTATTGGCGGTAATTTATCTTTTCTCAGGAATTTTGAGAATTAAAAATAAAATACAATGCTTGAGAAAAAAGTGAAAGTTCTAAATTGCCCAGATCTTCTCTGCTTTCTTTTTCTTGCTTTCCTACTAAGATTCTTCTGGGTCCTCCCACATTTCCATAAAGGTAAAGTTTAAAAATAGAAATGAATTTCCATACTTTTTCATTTAACAATATATTCTGAATATATTTACATATTAGTAGTTAAGGCTCTTCACTGTTTAAGACAGCCTAGTGTTTCCATGATATGCCACAATTTAACCATTTTTTCAACAGATCCTTAAGATGTTTCCAGTCTACTATATAAAACAAACTGTCATAAACATATTACTCCCTTCTACAGATCCCCCCTATCTTCACAATTATCTGCAAGCATATTTGTATGAGGTATAAGAAGTGAAAGGACTAGTTCAAAGAATATACTCATTTTTTAGAGCCATAAGCAAACTGTCTCCCAAAAGACTGCTCTTGTACTTTCACCCATAATGAACAAGAGACCAGTTTGCCATATTGTGTATTTTTGCCGAAGGATTTTATTTTCTTCCAAGTGAGGCTGAATGTATTTTCATGTACTTGTTAACCATTTCTTTTTTATTTGTTGTTCATTTTTCTATTGGGTTGTCTATGTTTTCCTTACAAATTTATCCTATTAATTTTCAAAAGTTCTTAATGTTACATGACTTTTTGTTTGTCAATTGTCCCCCTATTCTGCTTATGGTATTTTTTCTGAAAAGGTAGTTTCATTTTCCTGTATTTAATCTTATCATAAGGTACTCAAAATGGAGCAGTAATGCTGGTCTACTGTGTAGCTATCTTGGCATTATCAATTTGACACTAGTCAAGGAACAACAGTCAAAAGTTTTTTCGACACCTAGGTATCCTAAAATCTTTACAAATTTTAAGTGAAGGATTTAAAAAAGGTCTGTCTTTGGTAAGCAAAGATTTCTTAGGATTACTATAATAGTAATAAAAAAAAGGCAGAAAAATGTCACCCTTTACTTCTCAAAAAATTTTTACATACTTGTATTTTGGAAGGGCACATCCAAGCATCAGAAACATCAACCCAATTGCTCCTCCAAAGGATAAACTAATCAAAGCTGCAAAGTAAACAGAAAGTCAAATAGAAATGTCAGTTAAACTCAATTAACATTTTTATTACTATTAGCAATCTGAACATTAACCTGTGATCTCTGAAGTCAAAAGGATGAGACACACAATGAGACACACACACACACACACACACACACACACAAACAAATGAATTTAGAGTGAGTCATCATAAAAAAAGTGTAAGTTATCTCAGAAGTCTCTGTGGGACCTGCAAGATAAAATAAAGTAATAGTGTTTTCAAAGTCCTGACCTGTCACTCATGCACCACCACATTCCCAGTTACAAGCCCTATTTATGATGAGTACATCAGCCCCCAAGATCAATGCCCCACCACAGATCATTATAGTTTTGACAGTGTATGGAGAAACAGCACATTTTTGGCTTTACTGTAATTAGAAGCCTCATCCTATGAGAAAAACTCTCTGGTTCAACACTTGCTTCCTGCACATATATACACAAAATTGATTAAAAATATGCCCAAAATATCTGTAGTTAATAATTTTGATCAATTACTTTTGTTACAGACCTTTAAATAATTTGCAAACCTACAGCTATGTTTCCTCCCCTAATCTCCTACCCCTTAGAAAATGTGGAAGGTTATGGGTAAACTCCTACTGTAATATTACTATTTTAAGACAGTAACACAAGCAATAGATGCAATCTAGAGGTGAAATACAATTTCTAAAGCTAAACACTTGCACAAAGCATATTTTATGAAGTGCTTTCAGTGAATAGAAAAAAACTTGAGTAGGCACAGATAATGGCCTAGAACAAGCAAAGAAGCATTGAATAATCAATTTATTTTGCATTCCATAGAACCTATTTCTGCAACTATAGTGACTAAGAGAATAGCTTATGTTTTTATTTAAATGAAATTGTCTATTAACCATTAACAGAAATGATAAAGTTCAAGAATTGCAGAAGATCTAAAAGCTAAAACATATAAATAAAATTTATAGTAAGGGGTGTCATTGTTTCCAAGTACTACAAGTCTCTGAATTAAAATGGTCATAATCAAGAGCCTCCACTAACATGATAGCTTGGCAGATTTAATTTTCAAATAAAGATCTGATGTAGATACTGTAAATTTACAATGAAGATTCAGAGGTATATTGTGTTAACCCTGACTTCATTAACTTAGTCTTTAGTGCCATATTTCACTTAGAGGAAAAAAAAATTGTAAAATTTATTTTATTGTAAATGAGGAACTTGAATTAAAAGGAAATGTAATGCAACCTATTAGGAAAACATTGAGTTTATCATTTATTTTTCTTGTGATTAAATACAGACTCTCATGATCTACCCTGCCTTCTGACATACATCACGAGGCTTGTTCTCTGCATTCCAGTCACACTAGCCCTATTTTCTTTCCTGAAACTGCAGACGTCCTCACCCATATGATTTCTGCACAAATTTTCTCTTTTACCTCAGACATTTTCATTCATTCTCTTAATTCAAGAAATATTTACTGAAAGCTAAATAGAGAGCAGGTGCTGGGATATGTTAATAAATGAGACAAAATCCTTTCACACAAACGGAGCTTGCATTCTTGTTCCAATCCATTCTTCTTCCCTCTGAGTTAATTCCTTTTTCTTGTGATGTCAACTCAATCATTTCTCCTTCAGCGAAGTTTACCCATACCTCCTGACTAGACCAATACCCCTTATTACTTTCACTCATTCATTTACTCATTTATTCATTCATTCAAATATCTATTGTGTACTTTGTATGTGTCATACATTGTTCTGGTACTGGATAAAGTAATGAGAAAAAACCCCAAAGATCTTGTTCACATGAAGGTTACATTCCAGAGGGAAAAGAAAACGATCTTAAAAGTATAAGAAAACAGGTGTTAAGTGCTATGAAAAAAATCAGGTAGAGTAAGAGGATGCTATTCTAGACACAATGGCCTAGGAAGGAGTCTGATGAGATGATACCCGAGCAGAGATTGATATGAAGCAAGGGTGTGTGGCTATCTGGGGTAAGCATTCCAGGCAAGAGTATGCATGTATAGAGGCTGTTTGCACTGTATGCTGCCCCTCTGGTTAGTTATCACAGGTGTTCTTTTACACTGATTTGTATTGGTCTTTCCTTCTAAACTCTTCACTCCATAGAATGGGGAAGATTTTCTGTTGTGGATGGCACACCTTAGCGCCTAACATTCAGTTAACAATTATTTGTAGAATGAATGAAGGAAATGAAAGGAGAAAAAAAAAACTGGAGAGAAGAAAAAGATCAAAGAGTGCTCAGTGACCAATGACAGTGAAGAAATAGCACATAAGTGAGAATCAGGCGGCACTGGGTTCTAGTTCCTGCTAGTAACTAAATAGCTGCTGAAATAGTTGATCAGAATGTCAACTCTTTCTTCTATGAGTTGCAGTAGATCAGAAATGCAAGCAAGTCTCTGAATACTAGCTATACCTTGCATAAAACATCTCCTTTTTTAGAAACACAGTTGTCAAACATCTAAATTTATCATTATAAATACTATATGGTGATACGGTATTTATCTAGAGGTTGTTTATCCAAAACATGGCTTAGAATTCTGAAGGAAGCAATGGCCAAAACTAAAACAAAGCAAATGCCAGAATGTCTATACACTAACATTCTTTATAATAAACTTACTAAGATACTTAGATACTTACTAATTCAAAGTTATTAATTCACTTTCTTGTGATACAAATGTATGGGAATTCCAGTGGAATTTTTTATTTTTAAGGAATTATGTACATTTATACATATATGCATCAGGCAATTCATGTCCCCAAGACAAAATTAAGTAACTTTTCTTTTCCAGAAGTGATTACTGTACCTTTTAGCACAAAATTCTCTAAGTTTGATGATCTTGTTTCCCAAGTTGAAACAAATGAGAAATAAGAAGGAAACCTGAATACAAGCAAGAACCTTTCTCTGACAGGAGGGATGAGACTGAAAACAATTTAACCAAGTAAAAAAAAAACAAAACCTCAAATGAGATTACCATTAGGTGGTAATCTTAGCCAAGAAATAAGTAGCCTTAGGACTTCAATGCTCCCTGAAGAAAACTGTTCTATACAATATTTGTTCTATGACAATAAATTTGTTCTATTACAGTAAGTTATATCCTTATCACCAAAAAACCAAAGTCTAAGTTCTTTGTGCACACTCTTAAACAGTTAATGAAAGGTTATTTCCTTTTTTAAAAAGTAAAGTAACTGAAATGAAATTAGGTTCAGGTATGAAAAAACAAATTATCTTGACATTTCACCTGCAAGTAACATGGGATAAGATGAAAATCAAAAGGGTTAAATACATATCTCAAAAGTAGTCTCAATAATTGCAAAGTTTTACTAGCCTTAATGAAACTAGAACTGGGTTGATTAATACACAAATTTCATCATTTGTGTACAAACTGTTGAGCTAGATGACACATCAATAAGACAATAATTTATGCTATAATTAACTGATGCAACATTTGGAAAGCAAAACTTAGGTGAGTCTGGTTTCTATTCCCAAAGTCTCTAAGCTAAGAATGAAGAGGCCAATTACCTGAACTCTCTCAGTGACAGAGGGTTGGTTCTGTGATTAGAAAGAACAGTGGGGAAAGGGATCAGTTCCCTAGCCTGGGAGTAACCTGAGAATTAATGGGAAAATCCAATATATTTCAAAGTCACAGTAAATGGCTCAACATCAACACTCTTAGATCAACATTCTTTCCTAATACATGACAGGACAAAGGAAAAAATTCTTATAAGCAATGACAACAATCAGACAATCTTACTGATAGTCAAAGTTTAAGTGCAATACCATCGGACACATTTTCACCCGATCGATACTTCTATAGCTTTGGAGAAGGGAATTATAAAACTCTTGAGACTGCTGCATTTGACATTGAAGAAATGAGAAAACTAGCCACATCTTAAAACCTGCAGCATTCTGTCATAACTGTCTTTTATACAAGATTTGCGGTGATGATCTTTTATAGTTCAAAGGTGAATGGAAAGTCTTAGTTGATCACATGACAAGTATTTACATGGGAAATTTCACACATTAAAAATAAACAAGAGACAATTAAAAAAAAAAAGTGACTCCAGGAAAGAAGCTCAGTAAGTTATGTTTAAAGGAAGTAAAAGACACAGTAAAACACTGCTATCGAAGTTGTTGACTTCCTGTTCTCCACCACCCCTCCAAAGAGGCAGGTCAGGAAATCAAAGCAATTAGTTGTGAAGTTGAAAATGGTATTCGCTTCTAACCACACTTAACGAAACTACCAAACAGTTGAAAAGAATGCAGTACTCTTTACTTTTAAGAAAATATGCGAAAAAAAATTTTTTCGCCGTAGGTTCTAACACCATGTTTATTTTAAAAAGAAAAAACGAAATAACAACTTTGAAGTGCGAGAAAGCCTGAACGTGCAACTGAAGAGAGGGAAGAGAACAGGAGTAGTTTGGGGTCGCTTACAGGGGCTATCCTATTCGATAAACACCACAAATGCAAATGCACACGTTTGCGGAGCGCGTGAAGCTAAGGGCACCGGTCCTCCGAGGTTTCGTGTGATCTCCGAGGTTTTCGTCAAAAACGGTCCCCAAGCTCTCCCCAGGGCGTTCCTGAGGGACTTGGCTCGGCTCAGCACCCGAAGATCGCACTTGTGCCTTTAAGTGGGAAATGACACTGATTTTCCGTAACTGGCGTCGCTAGCGGCCTCAAGCCCCTCAAAACCACTCTGGACGCGTCCCTCTTGCATGCAAACTCCTGCAAAACGCGTCCGATGGCTAAGTCGCCGCGGGACTCCTAACACACCGCCAACCACTTCTTTCTTTGTACGGGGGGCGATGGGTGGGAGCAAGGCTGCCGAGATCAGGAGAAAGTGGGGGCTGACGGAGAAGCCATCGTCTCCGCCGTCTTTTCCAGAAGGGCGCCGCGCCCACCTCGGCTCAGAGGCTGCCAGGACCGAGGCGGGGGTCAGGGGTCTGCCGCCAACGCGGGGACCCCGTAGCGCGCGCCCGGCCCGGGAGGTGGCGTGCGGGGGCCGCGTGGGACCCCCCTCCCTCTCGCTCCCAGCAGCCACCCAGCCCTCCGGCGCCCTGCGCCCCAGGCCCACCTTTGATGCCGGCCATGTCGGTGACGTCGCTCGCGGCTCCAGGACCCGAGGCGGCGGCCGGGAGACCCGAGACGCGCGGCAGAGCCGGCCAGACAACACCCGGAAGTGCGCGACGCAGCACTTCCGCCGACGGCTCGCGCTCGCGCGGGGGCGCGGGGGGCGCGCCGTACTTGGGGCCGTGGGCCCGACCCTTCGTTCACTGGCTTGGCTCCTCCGCTGGTTTCCGTTCTGGGAGACTTTCCGCCCGCGCCCGGGCTCGGGAACCGTGCAGGCACCTGCCTCGGTGGACCCTTTGGGGTCGGCGGAAGCTCCCGCCTGTGTCCTGCAGCCCCTTCACCCCGTAAG